>JAVYIG010015936.1:15000-33457 GCA_035222895.1 Strongylocentrotus droebachiensis | reverse complement strand
AAAATAAGGCACGAAAGGGCGACACAAAAAAAATGTTTAAAAACAAAAAATCTTTTCCTACCGACCGACCCATGTTTTGGCACCTAAAGGGCAATACAACAAGTTTTTATTTTAGGCCTTACTGACAGTGGGTCACCAATCATTTGGTTTCTTTTGGATTTGTTTGGTTATTTTGGAAAACATTGTGGGTGTGGGGATTCCCCAAACGACATAGCACAGTGTATAACTAATAAAAAACATTATCAAAACACACCCTAACCTCACACCCATGTCGACACACACATACACTGTACATGTAACTACAGAAAAATATTCTGCACAAACAGATCCCTTTCAGAGGGCTTTGGCAAACTTCGTTCGGCAAGGATCAAATGTAACTATTGTGATACATTCTCATTAACAGATAATACAGTATGTGTAAAGTAAGGAAAGGATGTTCCATTCAGAGATTTCATCTAAAGTTTTAGAAAATAAGAAAAAAATGAATAAAAGAAAACCAAGAATATCGGTACTCAAACATCATAATTGTCAATAATTTTCATTTTAATTTTATTTACAAAGTAAATTTCAAATAAGATACATATTATATTATGTAAATGCATACAAAAACGTGTCGTTTATCTCCTATTCTTAATTGATTTTTATAGGATACATGTACTACATGGCTATGGTGTTAACAAAATGATGGGAAAAAACCTCAGATACAGACAGTGAAAGGGCCCAGCACATGGTGTTACCAAGAATACTCACAATGGACAACTACAGAGGCCATCAACAGATACATAAAGATTGGTGACATCTTGCAAATGCCTGAAACTACTTTTAAGGAGACCAATAACCCCAACAAAATGATTAGGCAAGGGCTTTGTAAGAAGAATTGAAATTGACCACAAATTTTAGGAGACATTCAAATGAGGATTTATGAGCATCAAGGGAAAAAATGATTTTGTAGCAAGTCTGAATGAGAGAGTTCAAAAGAAGGCTAGCTTTCAATTGTGAGCACATGTGCAAGTGCATAAGCTGATCTGCTCGCAAGTCTCTCTATACCTTTTAGTAATAGTGCAATTTTTGGAAAAAAACTTGCACTATCTCTCAAGTTGATTTGATTTGTTTTTATTAATTTTATTCACATACGTACTTGTTTGTGTAGACATACTTCATCATTATAAATAGATCGTTGATGGCAAAATGAATTAAATGTCACATGCATGAAGGGATCGTCAGAAGCCTTATTCAAAGCTTCATGGCGACGACCAACAAAGATTTCAACTTCTATAAAAAATAAAAAAATTGAAGAAAAAAAAAAATTGAAGGTGATTGTTTCAATTTAAATAGTTTGCCTGGCATTGAACCCAAAATATACAGTGAACCATATTTTGGGTGATAGGTTCCCTTTTCAATGAAAGACTACAATGTCCTTATACACAGAACAAGACTCTTTCAATCCGAACATATACCTTCTATTTTTTAAATAGTAAATTGCACTACCTACACAACTTCTACAAAATCAAGAATGACAATTGGGTAATGAATTTCTCCCAATTAATAAATACATGTAACACTGTATTGTCAGAATATTCGGGAATTTTGTTTTATTTATTAATTTGCAGATAAGCATTACCCAATTGTCATTTAAATGTTTCTTTATGGATGCAAATAAGAGGACATTAACTGATACTTAAATAAATTAATATACAAATACATAACACTATGAATTTACACTGCAGTAATATACAAGCATTAAGACTAGTTTCTCTGAGGAGAATTTAAAATCCATCGTTCTGGATCTCATATTACGTACAATTGGAACCAGGAGGGTGTTATCTCTGTCTTACAGTATACACGGTAATATCCTCCTGGCTCGAAACAGATGATCTCAAGTTTTCAGCATTGTAGTTTTCTTTAAATAGAGATATCCACCCCCCCCCCCCCCCCATCCCTGGGGAAAAAAATTCATAAAAAGAGAGAGATAGAGGGGCAATTAGTTGCAATATGTAATAATTAATTTAAAAAAATTACAATGGGAAAAAGTAATTTTGACATTATTCAGATTTGAGACTAAAATATGTCTTAAACGTTAGGTAAAGACTCATAAATAAGACAGATCATGGTACATCACTCTAAGTATACTTCGCATAAATACCATTTGTAATACAGCTCGAATAAAATCACATTTCTTTTCTTGAGTTGTTCACTTAATTACTACATTTGGATGATTAGAGAGTCATTCAGATATGAATTGATTCACTGCGGCATTTTTTCTAAAACCTGTTAAAGAATGGCAAGTATGCCAAACAAAGGTCCCATGCGTATTCACTGAGCTCTGTTTTATAAGATACATAAATGTGGAGTGTATTACACTTATATCACTAACCGGTGTGTTGGCTCAGTCAGTAGAGCGTCCGCCTCACAACCGGGAGGTCGTGGGTTCGAACCCCGGCCGCGTCATACCAAAAGACGTTAACTCTTATCATGCCACAGGGCTTATCCCCATTGTGCCAAGCCCCAAATCCCCCCGTGCCAGGTTGTTTTTGGAGATAATCTTTAACTTAATAACAATTTGGAGTGGACTTTAAAAGATTATTATTATTATTTAAAAAGAACTGCCACGGATTATCGCAGCATATCTGAATGGGGCTTACACCTGAACAAAACACTAACTAACAGATAGGACATCCCTCAAAATATGCTTACTTACAAATGGTCACACGCAAAGTGCTAAAAACAGCGCCTTGACCAACATCGTAAAGTATGCATGAAAAAGAGAACAATTGTAGTTCCACCGCTTCTCACACCTTTCTCTGTCAGTGCATGCTGTTCCACCAGTCACATCTGACCAGGTCAAAACAAGACTCTTTATCCCGCAGAATGAGCAATAACAGTATATATTCAAACTCTATTCACACCCATGTGCAATAGTTCTTCTGGTTGTCTATACTTGTACAGCTTTTATTTAGGTTCTTCTAAAGCTGATGAATCCAGAGACATCACAACCCTGGAGGTGAAAATAGACACGATTTGAGCTACAGAGAACTCTGCATCTTGGAACCTAAACTAATGTCTTCAACAACCAGCTCGTGTTGGGTTTGTCTGATATAGCAGCAATTCACACAGCTATAATTCAAACCTAAAAGCAAGCAAGTGATTGAAATGGTTTGGCAATAGGCACAAAGGGATTAAGTAGCCAAGAAGTTGATCCCACAAAAGAAAATTGCATGATGCGAATGAAGCAGCACTCCCTATAAAAGCCATATGCTTCCTTGATCATGCGAATGTCCAGTGGTGAACTTCCATATGGCATGTAGAGAATTGAATTCACTTTTACAGGATATCCTCTAGTTCTTCAGGGCTTCTGATCAGGTTGTCACGACTTGGAGGTAGCCCCTTGAACTAATGTATTTGAACATAAAAAGAAAGCTGCATGCAACATAATCTCGCAATATAATCCAGATGCGCCCAACGGCCCTGGGTCTTGTAAACGTCTGCTTGTTAACTATTGCAGAAAGAGTGTCTAGTCCATGTGAGAAGATATCAACTAGCTCCTGAGGGCTTCTAATCTGGCCTGCATGGCTTGAAGGTCGTCCCCTTCTTCTTCTTCCTCCTCGCTCTCTGGACCTGCTGTAGCGCCCTCTGCTGGTCCGGGTAGCTCAGCGCTGACTTCTGGCGCTGTGGAGAGTGCACCTGCATGGTAAAGAAATTAGTAAAGAGACAAGACGAGACATTATATCGTTGTTGAACTCATTCACTAGGTTGGTATCAATCAGTAGAAAAGAGTTCCTTGACACACACAAAAGATTGATGCACCATTTTAGACTAATCACATTTGGAAACCATGGTCAACTCTTCTTTCAGTACTGCTTGGAATTTTCAAAATAACGAAAGAGGAAGTGAAAGAAAAACCCCAACTAGAGGCTAATCCATGAAATGCTCAGATAAACTTTGTACATTTTGTCTTACACTTACATTTCCCCTCTATTCTTCACTTTTACACTATCCTCTCCATTCTTTTACTCAGTGGCATCTCTCTGTATCATAAATCTAACCATTTTCTTTCTTTAAGCCATCATTATACCATGCATTGTGGTTAGCTTCCACTTTCCAATATAAGGAATAAATTCATTATCTGTTCCAAGAATACAAACTACCAATCCAAATATTATTTGGCGTCACCTGTGACTAGGAGGGGAAACAAAATTTGCCTCACTGTGACACTCGAGGTCTCTATAACTAATTGGGGGTGTGGAGGTACACCACTATACCGGGATTTCCCCCTACTCTTCAACAAAAAGTGTAGTGGGTTCTTAAAGATAAACTTGAGTTCTGGTAATGCGATTGCATTGTGAAAGAAAAGGTGTGGAATGGATCAGAACAGTTGATCATATAGCATGTAAGTAATGGTGTGTAATGCAAGGTTCTGGAGTCATCAAAATCATCATAAATTTGGCAGACTCTTGGTAAAGTAACAATCACTTACACAGAACGATGTATATGGGACAACATACATGGTGTCGGGGCTAGTACTACCCTGATTTCCTTATCTTTCTATGCTCATTACTCAGCCAGTATACATTTTCTTCATAAATTGTTTGGCACACGACATTTATTTGTAATCTTGAACATTCAGTGTAAGTTTCGTTAGATTCTGTGAGAATTCATTTTCTTTTTTTACCAGAACTCAAGTTTATTTTTAATGTGCAAAGGTCGAGACTCTCCTCTTCTTGGGGACTCTTTTAAACGTCCTATCTGAGGGACGCAGTTTTTTTTTTCCACTGTAACCTAGCCTGCATCTATGACACAGGGGAGGGGCACGTTAAAAAACAACGCAGGCTTCAGTCATCCGCCAGGGATAGATTTGACCCCATGATCTTTGGTTCGACAGGCAGACGCTCTACCGACTGAAGCCACTCGCCTCCTCATTTTACAAACCACACAGACATGATGCTTCTGATACAGAGCTGCCAGCCTTGTGCGACAAAAAAAAGGAATCATGATGGCAAAAAAAAGGAATTCATTAAAACAAAACTTACAACCACGCGCGACACACTTCCAATGCAGAAATGTCCATTCCTTATGCTGTTTTTTTTCCATACAAGCAGGGTTTTTTTTTTTTTTTTTTTTTGTATTATTAGTACCGGTATTTCATTCTTTTTGATAATATTTTTCTCTTCAAGTATGTTTTAAACTTAGTTTTCTATTGAATTTGTCATCAAATCAACATTTTAGGGCAGTTTATGTGCGGTATGTAAAAAAAAAAAAAAAAAAGAATTTCTGAAGAAAAAACGTAATACCGTAATTTGGAGGAAAAAACGGAGTACGGTAATTCCGGCAAAAACGAAACGGTTGGCAGCTCTGCTTATACTAGACATATCATCACTCTGGGGGGCGTTTCACAAAGCCTTTTGTCAATGAAAAATAACAAAAATCAGAGACAAATCTGCTGATAACCAATCAGAAGCAAGGATTTCAGTAGCTTATAAAAGAAAAGATGATTAGTACTACAAAATCGGAGAATAGCATTGAAGAGAGCCATAACTTAAGCTTTGCGACTTGCACTCACCAGAGTAAAACGCAAGAATGGAGCAGAAAGCTGAAATCAAACAATATAAACGGAGTTGTACGCTCTATGTACCGAGCTTCACATCGGCACTTGAATTCATAAATCACATTGCTAGTTTGCGTAATAGGAAGTACATCTTTACGGACAGATGCAAACATTCTAGTAGTGGTAAATACCACGCGCGGCTCAAAAGCCGAAAATGCAAAGCACACAGCTTGCTTGACCTGTTTATCAAACTTTTGGGAAGCTTTCCCTCGCCACTGTAGTTTGAGATACACAGGGCATTTGTTAGGCCCAAAGACCGGTGTCTTTGTCTGTTTGTTCACTTTGCGGGTGACATAGCAGTCAATCACATGGTCAGGATAGCCATTTTCGCGCAGGATATCCTTGACACGAATGATTTCCGCTGCGAATTTGCACGGAGAGCAAGTTCTCTGTGCTCTATCAATGAGGATATTGATGAGACCGATTTTGTACCGGGTAGGACTGAAAGAGTCCCAGCGCGTGTACTGACCTGTAAATGTAGGTTTCCGATAGACGGAAGTAGTGAAGCCGTGCGCTGACTTTCCTACCAATACATCAAGAAACGGAAGCACGTCATCGCATTCAATCTCGATTGTGTATTTGAGAGACGGATGGAGGGCATTGAGGTGTGCAAGAAAGTTCTCACAAGCTGCTCTGCTTCGGAACATAGCAAATGTATCATCTACATAGCGGTAGTACACTAACAGGGTTAGTTTAGGGCTTATATCAATGAATGCACGCTTTTCTTGATAGCCTTACAAAGATTTTCGCGAGTAAAGTAGCTTATAACACAAATTGTCATTTGTCACTGGTGACAAGTTTTGTGAAACGCCCCCCACATCTTCACTGCCATTCATCCGCAATGTTTGTTTCTTACCTGCCGTGAGCTCATAGAGTATCTTATCAATCTCCTCCTGGGTGGCATCTTCCTCTTCTTCATCGTCTAATGATTCAAACGTATCCTCCATCATCTCCTCAATGATACCAGCCTGGTGAAAGAGAAGCATGAAACATTACTGTAGTGGTATGCTGATTTGGGCAACACATTGACCTAAAGGGGGCGCTAGAGCAATGGAGGAGTCGGGTTGGGTTGATCAATTGTACGGTTAATAGTTTGACTTGGTATACATCTAAAAGTTGAATAGCATTAATTATGTTTCCAATAGTGTGCCGGGAATGGGTAAACAACCCCTGGTCATGTGCTGGATTTTGTAGTAGAGTTTTATTTCATTCCGTTATCATGTTAAGGATGTGCTGCTAGTTTTACTCGTCTATAGGGCCGCCCAGCCTCTGAGAGAATTTGCTATTTTAAAATGTCCTTAAATAAATAATCTTTGTTTGTAACTGCTGGAGCTTCGGCTGACTTTTATAATTAATAAAGTGGACTTCAACTGTATATCCGAGCTTCTTTCGTTTTCATTTTATTTCTAAACTTGTCGTCACAGACCCATTACGGGCCCATTACATTACTAGACTGAAAGATATCTTGATTTTTGTTACAATAATTATAAAAGATGTTGTATTGCCCTTTGCGACCGACCCAAAAATCTTGAAATCTACGGTCAGTTTTAAAAAAAAATTAAAGAGAAAAATGTATTAAACCATTCAAAACTGAGAAATATCAGCCGAAAGAGGGAGGGGAAAAAAAAAAAATTCCGACCAACCTACCCATGTTTTGGCACCTAAAGGGCAATACAACATCTATTTTTTTAGATCTAATAGTGGGTTCTTATATAGTACTCATGTCTATCAGACTTGACACTGTTGGCACTCCAATGTTATTACCCAAGCTTTAGCATGGCTGCCATTATGGCGCTCTAGCATTTAAGGGAAATAATTCCTGCCAGGTACCCATTTACTTCACCTGGATCGAGTGGGGCAAATGGTAGTTTTAATGTTTTTCAAAAAGACATTGGTGCTGTGGCAGGGTTTTGAACCCTGTACCTTGTGATTTGTAATCCAGGGACTTATCCACTAGACCACAAACCTCTTCAATATGCAATAAACTGGACAGATAAACTAATTTAAATTGATCTTTTCTTGTTATTCATGAAGTAGATGGCTCGTTTACACTAGCAAAATATCTATAAACACTACCAAAAAAATTGTAAAATTGCAACCTTCACTTGAATACAGAGACCAAAATCATGTGGTAACCCTACATTAACTCTAAACATTACCTGAAACCCAATCACGACCCTAATCCTAATCCTAATCCTATGTATATGACAAAACAAAGACTCAAGCTAATGTCGGGGGGGATGTTGGATGACCGAAACTAAAATAAGTGTGCAGAACTGTTGTTCCCATTCACAGTGACGCATGAATTTATCAAGTAATGATCTATACTAACTGGCGCATACCTCTCGGACCATTCCAAAGATGCCTTGTGAGTTAATCGTCCCAAGGCACTTTATAGCACTGTATGCATCGAACTAACCTTCATCATTTCTTTTGATAGTTCCATCATGGTAGCTTGAATCTCTGGCACCTTGACCAATGATTGCATGGCTTTCATCACGGCTGTACTCTTCTCCAATGCTCCGCTTACTCTCAGTAATGCTGATTGGTTGAAAAGATCAGACATGTTATCATACTGGCATTCTTCATGAATCATGATAAATGGGTACCCAGAAGGATGCTTAAGTCACTGTCGTTGAATTAACATTGTGTGTGTCTATAAAATGATGATTGGGAAGTATACAAATGATTCATGGTATATTGTTCCAAATTCTAGAAGCAGTTACACTACTACTACTACTACTACTACTACTACCACTGCCACTACCACTACCACTACCACCCCTACTACTACTACTACTACCACTACCACTACTACTACTACTACTACTACCACTACCACTACCACTACCACCACTACTACTACTACATGTACTACTTCTACATGTACTACTACTACTACTACTGCTACTGCTGCTGCTGCTACTACTACTACTACTACTACTAATAATAATAATACTACTACTGCTGCTGCTGCTGCTGCTACTACATTTTATTATTATCATCATCATTATCATTTGGGATTATTTGGATCATCCCTGCTACTACTCACCGTGCTGGTTCTTCATCTGCATGCCTACCGAGTTCATATGAGCCTTGGAGGTGTAGATGCGATTCTTGGCCTTCCTCGACTGGATCAGTTCCTTGGCTAGAATTTTGCAGACATCCATGTGATTCTTCTTGGCAGAATCCTTGATTGACCTTTTGACCTTTGCCTCTGCCACTTCAATTGCTGCCATAATATGATGAAAGATTAAAAAGAATGTTGTTATTATGACAAGCTGGTTGATCAAATAAAAGAAGCCTAGAAATACAATTACTTACACAATCAAAACAGGAGTTATTTCAACAGTGGTACAAATTCTAAGTGAAATCATTATCAAATTTTTCTATTTTTTTTTTTTTTTTTCATGTTAAATATTGATATCTTAAAGGTATTACAAACTTTTGGTAAGGGGTCATGAATTTGGTTAAAATGAACATATTAGAAGCATATATGCGATTTTATAATATTCAATGATCGTTGTCGCGGTTGAAATGGAGTCTAAAGTAATGCAATTGTAAGTAACAAACTCTTTATGTTGTATAGCGCCCTCTCCAGACTGATATTACTTTAGCTCTAAAACAATGTTTCTTGACTACAATCGTTTGAATCTGAAAGCATAAGAGAATATTTTGGTTTATTTTATAGCCAATGTGGTCATAAAATGTCTGGGAAAAAGTTTTGTTTTGGGACGAATTACTCACATCTAATTTGCCTGTCCAGTTGGCGGCCTTCTTTCCTCAAAGCAGAAGTCCACTCACGTACCTAAAATTAAAACAACCAAAGAAAAGTTTAAAACTTGCAGAAAATAACAATGGTCAGGTACATGTACATGCAAGCCATGGAAGTTGCTTTGAACCAATAGAGACTGAAATCATTAGGGTAGGAGACACGTATATGTAGCAAATATTCATAAACAGATACTTGATTTTGCCAATTTAATGAGATTTATATTTCCTCTACTCTCCTGTTTTTCGGTTTTCTTTTTGTTTATTAAAGGTACAGACCAGTTTTGGAAACACCCCTCTCTCAAAAAATGAAATGGGAGCTCTTATTACCAATCATGTGAAAGAATATGTTTTGACTAATATGTGATCATACAAATTTTGCCGAGAAACCACCTACTAATTGATATATTTGGTAAATTATTATATCTATTTGGACCTGATAGATATAACGCACGTGTCGCGCACGAGTGCATAGTCCCATATATATCTTTCTGTGTACATTCTCGTAACTTTACCAAGACTGGGCCAAATTTCTTATCTTTTTGATGATTCAGGAACCTTGCAGTACACACCAATACGTATATGCTAGATGATCAACCTTTTCTGATCGATTCCACAACGTTTCTTTCACAATGCGATCGCATGACCATAACTGGTCTTTATCTTTAACATTTTCTTCTTTTATAAGTTTCTCTGCTTCTTTTGTTTCATTTCTCTTCGAAGGGTTGTATGTCAGACTTTGGTTTTTGGCAAGAGTAGTGACAAATAGCGAGGAAAAATTATCCTCAATAATATGGGGAGGGATGGAAAAAAAAGGAGCATTAGGAAGTAGGAACACTTAAAGAGATTTGTGGCTGTAACTCAAAGAGTCATAAGGGTGTTTAACGTCTATTAATGTGTATGAATTTGCACCTTCCTGGTTTCATACAGGCAACATGCAAGTTTGAGTGGTAACTAAAACTTTCTTCTCTTTCAATATTCCCTTCGTCTTCTTCTTCATCTGTATGTTTACATTTATCTTGGAGTAACGTCTACATGAGGAGTATAATGAACTTCATATAGATGATCTAAGTGATCAATTTCTTCTCCTCTGAATCTTCTGATTCTTCTCTACTTTGTATTCAGACATCTTGTCTGCCCCTCTCATATATCATTTGTTCTTCTTACACAGATACATGTGCAATTTATTTTGAACATTGATTCTTCTTTTCTTTTTACTTCCTAGATCTCTTCCTCTTCTTCTTCCTCTTCCTCCTCTTCTTCTTCTTCTTCTTCTTCTTCTTCTTCTTCTTCTTCTTTTTCTTCTTCTTCTTCCATCATAACTTCCCCTCCTACTACTTCATTTGTTCTTACTCTTGTTCATGTTACTAGTTTTACTGTTCCTTTTCTTTTTCCTTTATTAATTATTATGATGCTTGCCTTTATCAATATCACTTCCTTAGTTCCTTTCTTCTTCTTTTTCTTCTTCTCATTCCGACTCTCCCTTCTTTCGCCTTCTTCTCCCATGTTACCATTGCTTTTTGAAAATCTTCGACAGTCTGTTGATCTATCATTTTGTAAACCTCTCGTCTACACAACAACACCGGTCGTCTGCCGAACTTCAAACATTCAACAAACTTACAAACACAAATGAAAGTTACTGGGACCGAAGACAAAACGGACGCCTACAAGTGAAAACTACAACTTCGACTCTGATTTCAACTCATCCAAATATCACATTAATATACCATTACCTGATCCTTCGGATCTTTCTTAGCTTCTTTCCCAAACAGCCCCATGATTCAAGAAGATGATTTCTGCTTGTGAGAAATTCACAAAATAAATATACCGTCTCCTCTGGCTCTGCTGCTCTAGTTTAGTGTTGATACTGCGCCTAACTGAAGTAAGCGCTCAATGAAATCGAAACATAACATTACAAAATCGCCCATTAGATTACTCGCACAGTTTCATACATATCTTTCGTTCACTTTCCTTGTAGATGATAATAATGTAATATTTGAGTTTACTATATACGCATCCCGGTGGGGTCACTCCCCCGCAGCGGGTGACACGTATGACCGTTACCACAAATACAAATAACCCCCCTTTGCGGTCAATTTCAAGGACATTTTGTGAAATTTAACCCCCTTTTTTACGTCAAAACAAGGACAAAATCGTACTTTGGAATATCCCTATATAGATAAGATTGTAAGGAAACTTTCGCAAATTTACCCCTATTTTACCTGCATACCTAATTACAAGTAAGTATTACCATCACCACGCACGGTAACTAAGAATAGTATAGATGGGATGTCAATTCCATTGTCCACATGCATTGCAAGACTGATATAGGCCAGGCTCAGCCCCGGCTCAGCCGCCTCACTATAAAAATTAAAAAATGATTTCAAAATATGGCACAGGGGCGCGCCTGTATCGGTCCATTTGATGACATGATGCAAAAGGTAAAGTTAAAGGGATTGGATCGCCAGTTTCCATGTGCAGAAGGCCATAATTCGCTGACACCAGCCTTGGTGGAAATACCATTAATGGGGGTACAAATTTGCACACAGCAAACCCATAGTCCAGTCAAGAATTACCCCCTAATCTCTCGGAGAGCTCGAGAGTCTTCGGCAAATCAAAGCATTACATAAGGTCCAATGGTCATAAAACTCGAGGCTAACCCTGGTGATTGACAACACCTGTTATTGGGTAAACACCCGAACGGTGTCGAATTCCCCATGAGAGCCGACTACTCAGTGACTTTAATAATGGTTAAATGATAGATACTATTCCTGGTCACAAAGAACGATGATAAAAGCTGTTACACTAGGAAACGATCGATGGGCAATTAAACAGCACTTTGAGAGAGAATTGGCGAGGAGATAGATGAGAAGAGTTAAATCCCGAGCTAAATCTGGAGATCACAGAACAAATTAGAGAGAGAGAAAGAGAGGGAAAGAGATATAGAGAGAGAACGAGAGAGTAATAGGAAGAGAAATGGGTCGACTTTCAATGCATTTGTGCTAACGATCGTTCTAGGTGTTTCACACACACACGCACACGCACACACAAACCCACCACCACACACACACACACACACACAAATTGTCATCAGGAAGAATTGTGCAGTACCGATGAACTGAGTTTGCGGTTGGCCGAGGTATATAATGTCTGATTCTGCCCACATCGCTGTCCCCTTCGTCGGTAACTTCAGCTTTTGTAAAGGCTAAAAATAGAACTGTGACGCTCTGTCAGCTGCACTTCGCTCATCTTGCTCCACTCAAGAACCTAGCTTCCGTCTACAAACAATATACCAAGTAACCAACTATTATGTTATGATTGTATGGTTGTTTGCTTGTTCGTTTCTATATTTGTTTGTTTGTTTGTTTGTTTGTTTGTTTGTTCTTAGCATCTAGGTGATCTATTTATAATTTTGTATATTATCTATATTTTGACGACGAAATCTTCATTACAATAATATTTTAGTTAATGAAAATTCGCTCCAAAAATTCTAGAAAAGGGAAAGTAGATACTCGGGCAAAAAAAATCCTGACTAGGCGAAAAATTTTCCCAACAAGTACAAGAGCAAAGAAGGGAGGTGTTGACGGGAATTGAAGCAACCAATATTCTGAAACATTGCAATTCTATAAAATATGGCCAGCTCGATCCAATGGGCGGGTCCCCTAGTAATTTTTCATATTCTACCAGATACATGAAATCATAATCTATCATGCTGGTATGAGATAATGAGACGCAAGGTTAGGCCGGCTGGGATGAATCCATAATTTTGTAAAAGGGGGTACAATGACTAAAAATGTCTGACAATTAAATTAATAAAAGTAAATAAAATGGTAATCACTTTTTGCAAATGCCTAGCTAGCTTTGTGGTCTAGAATTTGAGAGGGGCACTTATTTTCATGGGGATATTTATACTTAATGTGAGCCAGTTTGGTTTTAAAACAGGCCCTCGTCGGTTCTACCCCACCCCTAAAATCCGTCACCCAAGTGTTAGTTCCCCTCCCCCTCCCCACCCCCCCCCCCCCCCTCGGTGGTATTTAGGGTACAATGTTCCCTCCTTTTGAGTAACCCTTAAACTACTCCACTACAAAATCACTATCGAAAGAGGGTGCACTTCGACTTGCAAACATGAAGGGTCCAGAATATGGAATGAGATGGGAAACAGTTTAAAGATGTTTCAGTTTTTTAATATGCAATGGATTGATGTGTTGCTTGGTTTCAGAAAAAATATGAAAGATAATATATAAATATATGATTTACAGTAATCGTAAAAATGGAAAGTTCCCAACTAGTAAAGAAATAGGTAAGGCTGTAGAGAACTCAAAAAAAGTTGAACATGAAAAAGCAAAATTAAAGGACAAACTGCCAATACATTATCAAAAATGGGAACAGTTTACCCCTTAAGGCAGGGGAACTGATTGTATGTATATTGTAATTCCTGTTTCCTGTTCACTCCCTCACTTTCTCATCGATCCGGTCACTTATCTGCTATCGTGTTTGCTTGTTTTTTATATTTTTTTTTTTTTTTTTTTACATACCGGTATAGTTACAGACCTCCACTGATACAAGACCCTTATATAGTTATAATGAAAAATGCACCATATCATTATATGTGAATATAACAAATTTTGTTATCATGGGTTATGAAGCAGCACCTTCACCTTATACTTTTTTGTTTATATAAGAAAATCTTTGTTCAGATTGCTTAATTTATATTGAACTAATTAATTTGCATATTATGTTGTAAAAATTGTTCCTTTTTATAATGTTGTATCCAAGTATTACCGTCACCTTTTCCCTTTTTAAAGGAATTGGAGCACATTCTGTACACTTGTTTGAATGTGTACTATATTAGTTTGGATACTTATGGAAAATATTTGTTAAATATGTCTGTGTTTATAATGTATGAGACAATGTACTACATGTATGTTTATACTGTAAGAACAATTGTGTTCCTATTCATCATTTTGTATAATTATGACGATCTGAATAAAGGCAAAAAAGCTTTTTTAAAAAAATTATAAGCTGCTTTGCATTTGATTTAATTTATCTTTTCTTTTTCTTTCTTTTTTATTTGATACAAGAAAGAAAATTACAACTAAAATGTAGTGTTTTCTTTCCAATGATTAAACAAAACAACAACAAAAACAAATCGATCCAACTATTTGGACGTATCATACAAACAGTGCAGCTCCCGTACCCCCCCCCCCCCCCCCTCGCCTGGGGAAGACCCCGTTTACTATTATATGGATACGTCATTGATAATAATTATTTAAATAACTGACTCATATTTATGTTCATAACACCGTAAAATATAGACCGCGGAGGTCAAAAATAAGACCAGTGCACCTGGATTTTATCACGTCCTTCTTTTTAATGGTCATCTTAATTTTGGTCCACTCGACCGAGAAGTAACCTCAGCACACGTGTCAACGCGTACTCATTATACTCACAACGGATCGTTACATGTTCTTCTTAAAGGAACTAAATATGTTGAATTAGAATTATGTAGGCCTATATATATCATTTTTATTGCTTAGTACTGTTGGTTGTGTATGGTGATCGAGTTAGATGGTAAAATCATTACTAAGCTTTGTGTTTCATTCGTTTAATGAGGATATTCCATTTAAAGTCTTCCTCGTGATGGCCCCTTTTCTGCATAATTATACAGTCAAACCTGCTTTATCGATCACTTGTATAGAAAGACCATCTTTCTATAAAGACCCTATTTTTCGTTTACCTTGATCTCTCATTGGAACATGTATAAAAGGAACCTGTACATAGAGACCACCTGCCTATAAAAACACCTTTCTTGACTTTCTTGAGCGGTCTATGTTAATTTCTCCTAGCTGAAATATCCAATGTGTTAACAATGTTAAAGATAATGATGATAATTATGATAATAATGATAATGATAATGATGATGATAATATTAATAATATGAATATGAATAATAATAATAATGATAATAAAACTAATAGCAATAATGATAATAATAATAATAATAATAATAATAATAATAATAATAATATTGATAACAATAATAATAATAATAATGATAACAATAATAATAATAATAATGATAACAATAATAATAATAATAATGATAATAATATGATAATAATGATAACAATAATAATAATGTGCCTTGTTAACCGAGGATATAGCCTCATCAGTATTAATACTGTGCTCCCTATGGACCTTGCATTCACAATACCACCCCGGCTTTAGCCGAGCTACCATAATAAGCCAAAAGCTCAAGTATTCAAGGAATGTCTATCTACCGAGTACCCATATACTACACCTGGGAGGAGAGTGGCAAATGTAGATTAATATCTTGCCAAATGACATTAGTGCCATGGTGAGACTCGAACCACGAACCGTATGATTCACAGTCGAGCGACGTATCCGTTATAGACCACCACACTTCTACAATATGAAACACAAATATGATTAATGATAATTTTATGATAATTCTGATTCCATATCTGGTTTATTTATAATTTCAATCAATTTTGATGCAGTCCTTATTTTGCAGTTTAATGATATTGCAGTTTAATGATATTGTAATTTCTATTGCATAATGTTGTATGATATGTATTTTAAGATGCAAAATTCTTATATTGAATGTATATAATAGTTTGCATTTAAGTTGTATTTTCATATATCATATGGTTTATTATAAGTCCATATCTGGTTTATTAATATATATTTCAATCAATTTCGATGCGGCCTTATTTTGTGTAATGTCATATTCTTCTTTGCCGTTTACTTGTAATTCAATGTTTTTAACATGTTCCTTTAGTATTTCTCACTTTCCTTCCTTATCCTTTCTTCTTTCTCTTGCACTTAGAAACATTGTATTAAGCGCATTATAAATGTAATGTATTATTATTATTATTATTATAAATATAAAGCATTACTTGTGTTTCTTTGGTTATTGCAAGAAGGTCGTTTCTACCATAAATAATACAATCCTTAGCTCTAAATGTGTTCTTCCAGGAAGCCGAATATTGATTTGTTTTAATTATATTTTTACCCATATCACCCGAAGCAATAACACCTTCCGAAAAAGAAATATAGTATTGTATTTTTACTTTATTTTTGTTTTCCCCGAAGTGGTCACGAAGATAGATGAAATAGGTTGAGTCCATTCCAACATCATCGCTCAGACAGGTCAGATGATGATTATAAAGAGGCTTTTTTTTGTCATTAATGTTGTAAGACTCATGCTTAACTGTATTCTAAACAAATTGTGTCGCTGTAGACACGACTTATCACATGGTGACTATATTAAATAGGTTATGTGATCGTAGATTTTTGTACAAATTTTTTACAGACTTTTGTTATCTTTTGATGACGATACCAAATCGGTATGTCATCGAAAGTTGACATTGCCCATTTTCCTTGCAGACTATTTTGTCTTCTTCAGAATAATGGCATGTCGAATGTGGGGGGGGGGGGGGGTGGGGGGGGTTACACAAGTTTTTGTAAAGAGTTGAAAACATTGTGATCATTTATATGGAAACACTTGTTTTCCATGGATTTTATACCGGCCTCTACTCTCTTTGTATTATTTCTCCAGTTTCAAATCAAGGTTTGTGGGCATAGACTATGGGTTTGTTTTGATTTCTCGGTAAATTTCGCATTCACTTAGTATTGACTCAATTCCATTTTTGTACAGAAATAACCTACTGCTTCTAGCTATTTCGATCAATATACCCTGTGTCTAAATTTGTGTCCCAATTCAAACGGGTCATAAAAATAAGCTATTTTAATCTTCTGTTTTTCACAAAAGCTCCGGTTTCATAACTGGTATTTCCGTGTCTTCGTGCGCGATATTGGTTGTATTGATACCCCTGTAAGATATAACAAGAACATATCTAAATCAAAATGTTATGCCATTTTAAGTTGCATTTAAAGATGTAGGCTGTTTCAAGTTCATTCATTATGTTTTCAAAATTTACACAATTTCTCTCTTTTTTTTTTCTTGTAAAAAAAAAGGATGAAAAGGAATTATAATACAAGAAAAAATTACGAAAATAAATCGTATGAAAGGTAAACACAAATAGATGGAGAAATTTGAAAATCAAAATCAAAATGATACGAAGGGGACGCTAATGGAGACAAATAAACCGTTAAAATCACGCTGGAACAACGAGCTCAATATTACATGTAGATCACTCACACAACTAACTATATTATCATTACATTTGTCGGGGAGGAAGGAGGGCACCCAATCTGGTTTATTTTGGGTACGCAAAAAGGTGCCCCTAAGATACCTGGCAGCAATTTTAGACCCCTACCCCCCCCCCCCCCCCTTAAACAAAAAAATCTTTAAGAGGAGATCCACTACTGTGAATGAAATAATGATGTCATGTTATTTTAGGAAACCAGTAAACGAGACATTACAGTGGTGTATATCCTATAGGAGAGGGACCGCGTACACCCCTTTCCTTGAAGGGCCAGAAAAAGGCGATTTGAAAAAACGTCTTCGTCAGGCCGGACTGCACGCACTTTACCATTCCCCTGTAGGTATACCGCTTTTTCGACATGACTTGACTTTTTCCTCGCTTTTATATTTCTCCGTTTTTAGCTGTCCATTTTTCCCCATATATCATCCTTTGTATTACCTTTTACCCCTTTTGTCACATCCCTTTTCATCCTTTCTTTTATATGTATGTAGCTTTTCCTCGCTACATCATAATATTATCCTCAATCTGTTCGCTTTTGTTGTCGCATCCTTTTTTGTGTAATCAATTCTGGATAAAAATGTTACCTTTCCTTTTGTTATCGCTTCCTCTTCCCTTTTCACTGTTGCTGTTTGTATGCCCAAACATTGCCTGTTATGAATACACTCTTCCAAAACCCCACTGTGCGTGTTGAAAATTTTGTAGAGATTCCCCTTTATCTCTTAGTACTTAATGTTTGTTCGTGCGAGTCATTTTTTAAGCTGTTACTCTCACTTTTCACGATGATACAATTATATTCAAAGGTTTCCTTCGTGTCACTTTCTACGGAGGTCACGTGATCTCTAAATGGCATAGATCTCTCCAGAGATACACGAAGACCTTGCTTGCAAAACCA
>JAVYIG010015936.1:0-10000 GCA_035222895.1 Strongylocentrotus droebachiensis | reverse complement strand
GTATCAGTTTCTTTGTCGAATGTCAGTCGAACGAAAAGAAATATTACGAACAGGATGATTTGAAGGGCAGTTATAAGAATGCATCCAATTTTGTATAAGACATCAATGTGATCTATGCTACAAACAAACGGCGATTGAAATATGTTTAGGAAGTTTGAAGGTAATGTTTGCATCCCCTCTCAATGTATTCATGTAACGTACTCGGAAACAAACATTATATTATACAATATTATACAAAGGAGGCTCACATCTATATAGCACTTTACCGGAGATAATGTTCGTTTGAAAATATGTTTTGGTCAGGCGTAGGCCCTATAGACATATTTTAGAACTTCATTTTGCACTAAAGGTGATGCCAAGTTTTGGAGGGGAAAAAATGAAAATTGGATGGAAAGTAATTCTTTAAAATTTTGATTTACTTGGATGCCCCTATGGATGTATAATAAGCACCGGAATATTTAGCCTAAATCACTTATGCTTTCGAGAAATTGAACAATTAAAATTTACCGATGGTAGCTGCGACCATACATCTGATATATAATTTCCAAACGGGAATAGCAAATCGGTCGATTGTAGTCAAGAAACATAATTTTAAAGCTAAAGTAATATCAATCTTGAGAGGGAGCTATACAACATAAAGAGTTTATTATTTACAATTTCATCACTTTAGACACGATTTCAACCGCGACAATGATCATGGAATATCATAAAATTGCAAATAATTTGTTTCCAATATGTTCATTTGAACCAAATTCATGACCCCATACCAAAACTTTGTATTACCTTTAAAAGAAGAAAGAAAAAGAGGTTCACTACTTATCCAAGAAAGCACAAAATTGTGGCGAAGTGCCCGAAAATACATCAATATGTACAGTATATGGTGTAATCATTCTATTTCTGTTTGATATTGAAAAGGTCGCGTTGCTATAATAAATCAGATAATCAAATATCATATTCAAGTTCAGCGCACACGCAGGTCCTAGTGCTCAGCGGTCATCTGTTATTCGTTGTGACGTGGAATTTTAAGAGGGCATCCCGGCACGCGCAGCTCATTACAACGTTATCTCCTAAGTATCCGGATGATCATAATCGCATTTGACAACTCGCTTTCTAGCTATTATTTTGTCAGGCAGGCCTATTTAAGGTCCATGGTTTATGAATAAAATTCCTCTTCATTGATATCAGATTGCGAGATTGGTATATAGGTTCTACTGGATAATCTCGAGGATTAAGGGGCAACTCGTTTCCTGGAAAAAATGTTCAATGAAATTACAAGTTTAGGAACCATCAGCTTGATGAAGTCCAGTCTGTCAACAATAAATTGATGGCGGTATATATCATAGTATGCCTATGTGGGCTTTCTTCCGAGCAAACCTTAGAAATAGGCCTACACATCAATCAACATTGTATTATTATCTATAATGTCAGAATTGAAGCAGTCAGAGAAATCGACTTGTAATTGCAAAATGAAAAATATTCTCTCTCTCTCTCTCTCTCTCTCTCTCTCTCTCTCGCTCTCTCTCTCCTCTCTCTCTTCCTCTCCCCCTCTCTTTCTCTCTCTCTCTCTCTCTCTCTCTCTCTTCAAATCAAAACAACCATGAATAATTATCAAATGAACGTTTGTTGTTGCTGTTGTTTTTCTCAGAATCTTCGCAACATTATATATTGGCTCTGCATCGTATTTTCTTTACTATTGTGCTTCGTTCGATAAAATATCCAGTCCAACCAACGAGACCGATAAAAAAAATTACATTTCCTCAAATGGCCAAGAATTAGTCGATTTGGGTTCGGTTTGAAGTCGCTGCGGCGGTGCGACTACGGTTTAAACTTTTTTGTTTTTTACGAACGGTTAGAACAATGTCACATGTTGTGATTTAGAAAACATTATTCTTTGCATACTGAGAATACCAGCAATCATATTTGATAGAAGTTCACCTCATCAAGCAGTGGCATATGCAGCTGCGGTCCTGTTATTAAGGGGGACCGTTTTCAGGGCGAGGGAAGAGGGGAAGGAGCAGTCTTAGTCGAATGAAAAATGCGAGTTATCAAGGGCATTTAATATTATAGGAGGATGATGAGATTCTCTATCATCATGTTGTATCGTCCTTTTCCATATCATCCCTCTCTCTCTCTCTCTCTCTCTCTGTTTTTTCTCTTTCTCTCCCTCTCTCTCTCTCTATCTCTCTCTCTCTCTCTCTTTCTCTCCCTCACCCTCTCTCTCTCTCTCTCTTTTCCTCTCCCTCTCTCTCTCTCTCCTTTTCCTTTTTCTGTTTCTTTCTTCTTATTCTTTTTTTTGGGCAGTCCAATGGAGAAGGGGAGGGCGCACGTACCCTTGTAACCCCTCGTAGCTATACTACTGCTACAAAATGTTGGTATGAAAACTAACGTTGTCACCAGAGATGGAATACCTCTTTCCTCTCCATGTATCATTTTCATATTTCGACCTTGCCCTATCAAAACTAATAATTTTTGTAGTCCTGATATTACAAAGAACAGCGCGTGGTCCTCTACTCATGCTTTGGGGTTAAATGCTGGCTGGGCACAGTGGCGTAGCTTCCAACCATTGAAGGGCACTATGACATCGGGGAGGGAAGGGGGGCTTCGGTTATATGTATGTGTATAAAAGGGGAAAGAACAAAGGTATAGAGTAAGGAAAAAGATAAGAGGGTTGCATGATGCCTTTTTTTTCATATTGCCTTTCTTCGTCCATCACAGATCAGAGGACAAAAGGACAACAACAAAAAACAAAAACAAACAAAATTAAAAAACTTTTTCTTTTAATAGAAGAAGGCAAAAATGAAACAAAAAGACACACAAAAAGTTATAAAGAAATTTAACAAAAGTTAAACTAAACAAAATGAAACTAGAAATGCAATCGTGTCACAACGATGTGCGTGCAATGACGCCGTGTTTCTACGTGTCGAACGAAAGAGCTTCTCTCGGACTATCCAGAGCAATTTGTACTAAGTCTTTAGCTTCTGTAATATTGGAGACAAGTAGGGCGAAAGAAAGGCCTCAATAGTGACCTTGATGGGATGGTAGTGACTATGCCTACGATGTTTGAAAGAAATTGGGATAGGGGAAAGAACCTAGAAAGGGCTCGCAAGCACTGCGTGCAAAAAACAAATGGGATTAGTTGCATGTTCGTCATTGCAATCAAGATCGTTCTAGGGGTCAAAAGCGTGAACCCGATTTGCCCCATAGACACTGCGTGTAATGCATGGGCGGAAAACGTACAGGATCTGTATTATGACCGGAGTTAAATTGTTTTTTCTCTCTCTATTTATGTCTCTTTATGGGCCGTATATGGTATCATTGGAAAGAAAATTTCATGGTTGTTATTGTAAACTACTCTCTTTATTTCTATGATAATCCAATCGAAACATGTGATGTAAAATAGATTTAAAGGACAAAATGGCGTCTTAAATGGCCCCCTTGACTAATTCCAAAAATCCGGTCACGAGGTGCCCTGCGTATTGCATCTCGGAATGTCATTGCAAATTTTCAAGGAAAAAAAAGGATGTTTAGGGGGCGAAAAGTAGTCTGAAAAAAATGACGTCATGGCCGATAAGTGTTATAATCGGGCGGAATTCGTATAGTGACCCTTGTTCAAATGCGATTTACTCACAATTTTCTGTGTAAACATATACCATACTTGGTATCATTCGAAAGGGCACTTCATTGCGGTCAGTTTGACACTATTGTCATCTGCACGCAATGTACTGCACGCATTAAAGGCGCTATTACGTAATGCATAGCAAATTCATCATTTTTGGCGATAACTTTGCGCTGACGTTATTAAAATTTACCAAACTTGGCAGACAGTTGACACGTATATGGATACATGTGTCTGCTAAGTTTCATCGAGTTAGGTTTAAAGATCGCCATTTTAGAGCAAGTTGAAGTTATTTCGGAATTTTCGTGAAAATGGCGAATTTGGAGGGCAATTTTCTCAAATTTGGTCAGTGATAGGGTATATAATTTTGTATATGGCTGGAAAGGGCATATCCTCAAGTATCTAAATCCAAAAAAGGGTACGGGTTTGCCAAGCCATTATGGAGATACGGCCACAGAGAGAAAGCCAATTCCCAGAACTTTAGAGGGCGCTATTTATGTTGTGCAAAGCCATTGGAGCGTGAAATTTGGCATGGCTATGTGCAATTATGAGATGAAGATACTGTGAGATTTAAATACAAAACGGAATTTATATGAGAAAGTTATGGCAGTTTTAGATTATTTAGGGGTCCATTTTTCAAGAACTTGAGAGATTTTTGACGGAGTCGGTTTTAGATTTGAATTTCGAGTATGAAGATGGCATTTTGAAGGTCAAGTCATGTGTCGCAGATGAAAGAACATCTCTCAGACTATCTAGAGGAATTTGTTAGAAGTTTGTAGGATGAAGGATAGTGGAGATAGGAAGGAAGATATAAAGGCCTTAAAATGGACCAGAAACGGACAAAATGGCGCCTGGACGGTCATGCATGAGTGATTTCCAAAATCGAAGAATGTAGTGACCTTGATGAGATGTTAGAGACTATGCCTATGAAATTTGAAAGGAAAAGGACATGAGGAAAGCACCTAACTAGGAGTCACAAACACTACGTGCAAAACGAATGCGATTTCCTGACGATAAGGAGGAAAAGGAGGAAAAGGAGAATATTAATGGGGCAGAATGTGAACGAAAACAAGGCAATGACGAAGGTCGTCATTGCAACAAAACACTAGAAATGCAATCGTGTCAGAACGATGTGCGTGCAATGACGCCGTGTTTCTACGTGTCAAACGAAAGAGCTTCTCTCGGACTACCCAGAGCAATTTGCACGAAGTCTGTAGCTTCTGTGATATTGGAGATAGGTAGGGCGAAAGAAAGGCATCAACAGTGACCTTGATGGGATGGTACTATGCCTACGAAGTTTGAAAGAAATTGGGATAGGGGAAAGAACCTAGAAAGGGCTCGCAAGCACTGCGTGCACAAACCAATGGGATTTGGTGCATGTTTGACATTGCAATCAAGTTCGTTCTGGGGGCCAAAAGCGTGAACCCGATATGCCCCATAGACAATGCGTGTAATGAATGGGCGGAAAACGTGCAGGATCTGTATTATTGCCGGAGTTAAATTGTTTTTTCTCTCTCTCTTTACGTCTCTTTATGGGCCGTATTTGGTATCATTAGAAAGAGAATTTCATGGTTGTTATTGTAAACCACTCTCTTTTTTTCTATGATAATCCTATCGGAACACGTGATGTAAAATAGATGTATGGGACAAAATGGCATGTTAAATGGCCCCCTTGACCAATTTCAAAAATCCGGCCGAGAGGTGCCCTGCGTATTGGAACTCGGCATGTCACTGCAAATTTTCAAGGAAAAAAAAGGACGTTTAAGGGGCGAAAAACAGTCTGAAAAAATGACGTCATAGCCGAAACGTGTTAGGTTCGGGCGGAAACTCGGCGGAATTCGTGTAGTGATCTTTGTTCAAATGCGATTTACTCACAATTTTCTGTGTGAACATATATGATACTTGGTATCATCCGAAAGGGCACTTCATTGCGGTCAGTTTGACACCATTGTTAACTGCGCGCAATGTATTGCGCGCATTGAACGCGCTATTACGTAATCCATAGTAAATTCATCATTTTTGGCGATAACTTTGCGCTGACACATTCGAATTTTACCAAACTTGGTAAACAATTGTCACGTATATGGATACATATGTCTGCAAAGTTTCATTGATGTAGGTATAACGATCGCCATTTTAGAGCAAGTTGAAGTTATTTCTCAATTTTCTTGAAAATGGCGAATTTGGAGGGCAATTTTTTCAAATTTGGTCAGTGATAGGGTATATAATTTTGTATATGGCTGGAAAGGGCATATCTTCAAGTATCTAAATCCAAAAAAGGGTACGGGTTTGCCAAGCCATTATGGAGATACGGCCACAGAGAGAAAGCCAATTCCCAGAACTTTAGAGGGCGCTATTTATGTTGTGCAAAGCCATTGGAGCGTGAAATTTGGCATGGCTATGTGCAATTATGAGATAAAGATACTGTGAGATTAAAATACAAAACGGAATTTATATGAGAAAGTTATGGCAGTTTTAGATTATTTAGGGGTCCATTTTTCAAGAACTTGAGAGATTTTTGACGGAGTCGGTTTTAGATTTGAATTTTGAGTATGAAGATGGCATTTTGAAGGTCAAGTCATACGTCGCAGATGAAAGAACATCTCTCAGACTATCTAGAGGAATTTGTTAGAAGTTTGTAGGATCTAGGATAGTGGAGATAGGAAGGAAGATATAAAGGCCTTAAAATGGACCAGAAACGGACAAAATGGCGCCTGGACGGTCATGCATGAGTGATTTCCAAAATCGAAGAATGTAGTGACCTTGATGAGATGTTAGAGACTATGCCTATGAAATTTGAAAGGAAAAGGACATGAGGAAAGCACCTAACTAGGAGTCACAAACACTACGTGCAAAACGAAAGCGATTTCCTGACGATAAGGAGGAAAAGGAGGAAAAGGAGAATATTAATGGGGCAGAATGTGAACGAAAACAAGGCAATGACGAAGGTTCGTCATTGCAAAAAAGACAAAACATTCATTGAGACTATAAAGTTAACGCGTGAAGACTGTCTGACTGGTAATATACGCCAATAACCAACCCGGGGGTCAAAAGCGACTAAGGAAAAGATATGCCTATGTTTCTTTCGAATATGATATAATACTCTATAACGACGGTCTATAGCACATCCCGCCTCTCGGCATGTTACTTTCCTCCTCATTATCTGTCGACCATGACACTTTACTAATTAGATTAAAGGACAAGTCCACCCGAAAAATAACTTACCTTTAATAAAAGCAGTAAAACCAGACAAACCAATCAAAAAAGAGTAAAATCGGATAACTAATAAGAAAGTTATGAATTTTTGAAAAGTATGTAAACCTATAAAACAATGAGAATCACAACACAAATTGCCAAGATAGTTATCAGTTCGTGACGTCATGTCCTTACTATTTATCAATTGCTCTATATGGTTTAATCCCATTAATTTCCCTTTTTATTCCCCAAAACTTGAATTCCCCATGCCTTTGCCCAGGTTATATGATTTATATCATATTGCGTGCATGACATTTCACAACATCTTTTATGAAATTTGAAGAATTTATACAATTTTCTGAATATTGTATATTCATAATTATTGATTTTATATAAATAGTTTATCAAAATTCGCATTTTTCATGATTTAACTGGAGAAAAAAAAAAACCTCTATATTAGTGCATCCACACAAAAACATATTACTATTAATCTAACTTTGATGCTGGTGTGAAGAAATAAGATTCTTAAGGAGAAAATAGGAATTTATATCATCAATATAAAGAAAATAATTAGTGGATAGTGAGGACATGACGTCACAGACTCATGATTAAGTTGCTAATTTGTCTAGTGATTTTCAAAGTCTTTAATGTCATTAAAAATTCATAACTTTCTTATTAGTTATCCGATTTTGCTCAGACTTTTTTTGATTGGTTAGTCTGATTTTTCTGCTTCTATCGAAAGTAAGTTATTTTTGGAGTGGACTTGGGCTTTTAAAGCATCCTTTTACATTCATTGAAGAAAAAAATGATGAATTATCTTATCAAATTGGCTTCCACCCGGCTTGACCCAACCTAAGGATACCCATTAAAGTTGGGAATGTGACATGACATGGCGACACAACGTGGAATGCGGACGGTTCCTTGAACTTCATATCGAGAAGGGCGAGTTTTCGTTGGATGGATCAGAAAAGATCATTAAGTTCAGGTTACAGGCAATGGCGTTGTTGTTGTTGGAGGGGGGGGGGGGGCTTTATGCACTGAAACGGACTGACAACTCTGGTTGTAGATCGAGGTGCAGGGATGCCACCTCCCCCCCCCCCCCCCCTCCCCACTCACGTTTCTTCGGTAAATTGTAAAACGTATTAATGAGATAAAAGAACTAAGGAGATAGATAGGGAGAGATGGAGAGAGAGAGAGAGAGAGAGATAGAGAGAGAAATAGAGGTAGAAAATGAAGAGAGAGACAGAGAGAGAGAGAGAGAGAGAGTAAGAGAGAGGGGGAGAGGGAGAAAGCTGCATAGGGTTTTAATAAGAGAAAGATACAACAAAGAATAAGATGTCATGTTTATCAGTATTTGGAGATAATTTCTTATAGTTCAAAATCCTTGTACGATTATGAGACGGGTTTATGGATGGACGAAGCACCCTTTTACATTGACATCCATGTTTAATACACTGTACATGGTCAATGTCATATACAGGATATCCTACCCATTGTGTCATATGCTGTTAGAGACCATTAAAGGTAGACACTATCTAACTACACATAGCCGTAATACTGACAAGATTTCTGCCTTTATTTACAATGATTTTTGTTGCCATTCATAATGTATTTTTATCCTCTTATAGAGGCGCTATATAAATTAAATTATTATTATTATCATTATCAATATTATTATCATTATTATGATTGTTGTTGTCATTATTATTTCAATTCTTGTAATTTTTTCACTATTATTATATTATTAAATTATTATTATTATTATTATTATTATTATTATTATTATTATTATTATTATTATTATCATTATCAATATTATTTTTGTTGTCATTATTATTTCAATTCTTGTAATTTTTTCACTATTATTATTATTATATTATCAAATTTAGTTTATTTATTATTATTCATTACTATTTATTCGAGTATCGTAATCCCGAGATTATCAGTGAATATTTAGGGCTTGTGTCGAAAGGGTGGAAATTCCCAAGTCTTCTTGTGCATGGTCACTAGAAAAAATTATCACGATTGCCTTATTTTCACCTGCCGACGTTTATCTTCTTTTTTTTATATACAGTGCGTCCAGAAAAAACGAAACCGAGAATTATCGATGTTTTATCATAATTGAATCACATTAATAATTAATAAATGACACATATTTGGAAAGCTTAGATTTCTTCTTTCATTTGATGCAACTCATATAATGCACATTTCACGCATGGGTGATTAAAATGAATTTGAAGAGACGAAACCAAAAAGCAATTTGGCGGACGGTATCTGAATTTCAAGGAGAGAATCGCATTTCTAGAAAGTTGAGTTTCTGCCCTTTCATAATAATTTATGACACCTCAATCGGGAAACATGAGCAAGGAATGACAAATTTCTGTTTGTTTAAAGTAGTGCTTGTCATATGAAAGGGCAGAACGTCAACTTTCTAGAAATGCGATTCTCTCCTTGAAATTCAGATACCGTCCGCCAAATTACTTTTTGGTTTCCTCTCTTCAAAATCATTTTAATCACCCATGCGTGAAATATGCATTAAATGAGTTGCATGAAATGAAAGAGGAGGATCTAAGCTTTCCAAATATATGCCATTTATTGATTATTAATGTGACAAAGTTATGATAAAACATCGATAATTCTCGGGGTTTTTTTTCTGGGACGCACTGTATAGTATTTTTTAATCACTTGCATTATTCGTTGACCGAGAGCACTTTCGGAGCAAATGAGAAATTGAGGTCCGCCAGTTAAAGCTAGTCTGTCGGCACAGAATCTGATTTTGAGATTTTACCACAATTCCTAAAGCCTTGAGCAGAGCCTAGATCTGTCAGTCTCTTACTGGGCTTTGTGGCGTACGCCTGTAATCCAGCTAACAATATTGAAGTTATGAACTGATTCAGCCGAGGACGCAGGTTCGAAACTGAGTCACGTCTTTCGGATGGTGACGTTTAAAGACCGTCAACACTACTGGGCCAGAAAGGATTAGACCAGACAGCGGGGTCACTAACAGGTGGCTATCTCATTAACTCAGCTCTCAACTAACATAAAAAAAAAGAGGATCATGGGGGACCAACAGGCACCGATTGGGGAAGTTTTCTCGGGAGTTTTCTATATAGAGGGAGCAAGTAGCTATACAAGTAGGACAGTGGGGCTTTTAAAGTCGGTCCCCAGACGTAGATAATCATATATGAT
>JAVYIG010015935.1:7500-33462 GCA_035222895.1 Strongylocentrotus droebachiensis | reverse complement strand
ATTGTTTGCTTTTCAACAAAAACAATATGAATTTTAAAATACATCCTAGGTAATTCTTTGTTACCTTGACCTTTCAATTAACAATAAACAACATAAGCATAAAAAACAATGCACACAATTAAAGTATACTTTGTGTGCTCTATAATGATGGACAAAATGTAATGGATTTATGTGTACTCACATCATACCAGTCATCCAGACTAAGTCTTGTTTCTGGAGGTTCAGATTCATTTTTGTTTGTTTGTGTGTGTAGGGGGGGGGGGGGGTCTGCATGTTAAACAGGTATGTCTTAAGATTTGTTACATTATGCCTACATTCATGTATTAATGCACAAAGACATGTTTGCAAGATGGTAATATCATAACATACAATATACCAGTTGAATGTACTTACAATCTGTGCATGGGCAGATAAAGCTTTCAGCTAACTGCAAAGTACCATAGTACAACATTATGTATTTGATTTGAATATATCTGAACTGATCTATTAATACCTTGTCAACAAAATAATCTGTGCAGTTCTTCCACAAGGCAAATCTTCCATTTGTTCAATTCGGCTCCATTTGATACCTCAAGCACAGAAAAAGATTGTATGAATTATACAACAGGAATAGTGAGCTAGTTCATTCTGGAGATTTCCAATGCTCTAAAAAAAAAAAAAAAAAAAAAAAAAAAAAAAAAACATTTGCCAATAAGACCCATGATTAGACATAACTCTTTTTCAAGAAAGAAGTATTTACATGAGAAGATTTCATATACTAGCTTGTATAATGATGCAATTTCAAATAAAATGAGGGCTTGTGGCACTCTTTCATTCATTTCCTGCCCTCATCACCCGATATTCAAAGTTATCAATAAACATGATTGATATTTAATTCATCAAATGATGTAAGCAAATTAAAAAAATGCAAAATATTTAGTACTAATCTTTTGTAAAATTTTAAATCCATTCTTTATTGATACATTTTTTTTCCTCAACGTCAACCGGGACAAGAAAATATAATCTTATGTGATCAATCTAATTTATGATGATAAAGTTTGATATGATATCGATATTAACCGTACTTTCGACTTGATGAATTTAAAGCACCGCTAGCAAAAAATATGATTTTCAGAAAGCAAATGATATTTATCCGCAGTCCTGAAATGTGCAATACCCTACATTGTCATTCATCAGGTTGAATCATAATTCTGGTACGAAAAATATAGAATTTCCATCCACTTTGTCGGCTAAATCGGCTGACTGCCATGAAAACAATATATCAAGAGTAAACAATTAAAATTACACCAACATATTCAAAATTACTTATCAAACTCTGACTTGTGTGTTTCAA
This sequence comes from Strongylocentrotus droebachiensis, assembly GCA_035222895.1. Lineage (NCBI taxonomy): Eukaryota > Metazoa > Echinodermata > Echinoidea > Camarodonta > Strongylocentrotidae > Strongylocentrotus > Strongylocentrotus droebachiensis. Next base: position 32,129 of record JAVYIG010015935.1, on the reverse strand, counting down.
TGTATATCACCAGAAAACAGGAGGATTTGGTGATTTTGGTCATTGTTTCATGCTCATATTTAGTCCATGCAATTTTGAAACCTTTGGTGATGTTTAACAGGACACTTTTCCTTTCACTTTTCTGCAACTAAACTACATTTACAAAACCCTTTCAATTGGCCCCTATCCAAAGCCACAACCATGCATTTTCAAACACAGGAATATAAATTCACCTAATGCAGACAAAATGCCGTGCCTGTGCTGTTTTGCAGTATAAGTAGTGAATGCACCAACTTGAAATAAATAAATAAGTTAATGATGTATGTATAATGTGCCGAAACTTAATAACAGTGCTCATATGAATAAACAAAGACCCTATATCACACATTGACCAAAGAGTTCTTCTTTTTCCTTTTCACACCAAATGCATAAGGGCCATAGTTTAGGCCATTAATATAAATGCAAATATGACATTTAGATTGCAAATTATCTAAAAAATGACTTTAAGTAGTGGAATAAAAGTAGAATAAAACCGTGTGTGAAAGGTTGACCAATGTCTAGGAAGCCTATTGGTGTAAAAGGAAGAAAATACAAAGAGAAGTGGGATCCGTGAATAAACTTCCTCATGAACTGCAGATCATTATCCACAGAGGATATACATGTATGTGGATAACCATGATCTTTAAGCTACACAATGATACCTCTACACGACACAAGGTTCATACAGAGCGATCTAATGAGACAAATCAGACCCAGAGCTTTGGACACAAAAAAGAGAAGGAACAGATTTTGTTCATACAATATCTTAACGAAGGCTACAAGAACCAGCACATTTTGTATACGGTAGCCCAGACGAAAGCAAATCCACTCACTTGTTAAAATAATACTTATTTTTCATCTTTTTCTACCGTTTGTTACCTTTATATTTCTGCATTGCATTATACTTTGTTTTGTGACAGTCATAAAAGTAGACATCGATCTTTCATATCATATCATAATGTATATCAAAATAGACTTGGCTAGTACAATATCACTCTGAGATAAACGAAACACATTGTTCACATAAACATAGACACCATCTGTGCACTATGGGTAACCAAAATGGACGCATCCAGCCTCCCTTGCTTTGTGAAGATGGCGATGAGAGGCAGGAGTCTGCTTAACCTTGGTCGCTGGCCGCTTAGTACAGACGCTTTTCAAACCTGTAAGTAATAACAGAAGGAATGGTCGGGTTAATTTTGCGATTCTATGTCGCACTAGGATTAAGACCAGATATCAAAATGTAGTTTATCAGAACTACATTTCACCATTGTTACCAGAAATATTCAATTACAGACTGGACAATCCATCAGTGAAAAGATAAAGCATTAAAAGGAAGAAGAAAAACAACTCTGCAAAAAAAAACAGAACACATAATTGATTACAAGCCCTTTGCTTCCTCAAAACCAATATCGAATCTTTTAATTTTGATTCCTGAATTTTAAATAGAAACTTGTATATAAAATCACAGAGTATATGCCTCCTGTCTGATACATGTATGTCACTGTAGTATTCTCATGGAAGTTAAAAATAACCTAGCCGTAAGAAAGAAATCAAGAGACAACTTACGAATGAAGACTGTGAACACCACCCTCTACTTGAGCTGAAGGTGACCTTCTCTCAAAGCGAACTTCGCCAGTGTACATCTTTTCTCTGGGAAAGATTGGATGATAGGAGAGAAAGGGTAAAGTAAATATCTAATCACACGGATTGTCTCTCCCTTATCAATCTCAAGAATAATGATTTTACAGAGATAGAGAGATCTAATACGTATCCTCTGCACTTTCTTTGGTACTGTAAACATGGGTGAAAAGAGACAAAATTACAATTTTGTCAACATAACCCCCCCCCCCTTCCCTCTTCCCCCAACTCTGGATTAAAGGCATTGTGTGATCATGTGCTTTGGTGTAATATTGAAGCCCTAAACAAATTGCGCTTCAAAATGATCAAGAAGTGCCTCAAAAAAGTAAAAAACCGTAAATAACGTTGTATTAACCGCACTTTTTTTACCGCCGGTAAACATCAAAAGTCGGGGGTGCGGTTTATACACGTTACAGACATAATTCATGCTGCAAATTGTGTCACTGAGGCTAAAGTTCTTGGCTTGGTTAGATAGCATCGTCCTGAAAATGACACTCGTTTTTAACGCTTTTCAAATCATACATCGGAAGTTCTGACATTAGAAAAAATATTTCTAATATGAATGTTGTACTATAATCTTGAATCTGATAAATTTTCATGTAATTCCGATGATGCAAAATATGAAATTTGGGGCCTAGAATTGTGCTCTGTCACTGCCAAGTCGATCATAATTGTGTTGGGCTTGTTATTACATACGTGCGGTGGACAAACAATTTGCATTGCCCCACGTGTGATAATTCATGTAGTGAGATGAAGAAATATGTGACGAAGAAAAAAATAAAATTCTAGCGATATTTTGTATGTAAATACTTGTAACAAACTTACAAATATGCAATATTTAATATTTTGAACTATTATTATTGTAATATTTCTGGTTGATTGATGATTTTAACTTACGTGAAGATGGATGTTTGTCGATTCTAAATATATGTCTGGTGGTGGGAAATGGATGGATTTCGTATTTTGAGTGTGTGTAGTTTTGTGTACGTACTTGTGTTGGTTACATGATACATAAGTGTAACAATTTTGGCCAAATTTGACAATAAATAATGAAATAAATATATATTATAGTATTGTAATTTATTTATTCTGGAAAATTACAAGAATTTTTTTTTAACCTCTTAAAAATAAACGTTTATAACAACAGTTATGAAAGAGCCTGAATTGTAAATCCAATATGGCAGCTTCCATGAATCTTAACTTTACACAACAACATCGGACAAATATTGACAAAATAATCATTTAATGACAAATTGAAATCAAGATTCATGTACACTTGCAAATAAAACACGATTAAGGACAGGAATATGAATGTAAGTACAACTTTTCATTACGTTTTCATGTGAAATTAGTGCCTGACGAAAGCAGTGCTTTTCACCAGGAATGGTGGGTGAAGATCCCCCCTGCTGGTCGGCCCAGCGCCTGCCCAGTCCCGACCACTATTCTTACTATCAAACTTTGGCAAAAGTGATTAATTTCCGTTTAACCAAAAACCGTCCTGTTTTAACTAGCGTTCAAACGGAATTGAAAATATCTGTGATGATACAACACTTTTTCAGGGGGAGAAGAAAAAAGAAGAAAAAAAAAAAAAAAAAAAAAAAAAAAATCATTTTTTTTTTTTTTTTGAGGGCGAAAAAGAGGGGTGCGGTTTATACACGAGGGCGGTTAATACAACGTTATTTACGGTAACCGGTTTTACCATACCGTAATTAACGGTGTATTAACCGCACCTTTTTCCCGCCGAAAAAAATTCAAAGTCGGGGGTAAGGCTTATACACGGTACACCAAAAAAAAAAAAAATGCCTGGCAATGTCTCCCAGCTCGGTAATCGGTGTGTTGACTCACCACTCGGAAACTAGAAGAACACTCGAATTTGTCTGTCATCTTGGTTTGAAAGTAATCTTTCTGATAGATCTCAATATGTAGTTTATAATAATAATTCCTCCAATTTTTCTTCTATTACATGGTGTACCACAAGGTTCAATCCTAGGTCCCCTACTCTTTTTTAATTTACATCAATGATCTTCTTTTTTTGTTTGTTTTAAGGGCGAAGAAGAGGGGTGCGGTTAATACACGAGGGCCGTTTATACAACGTTAATTACGGTACTCGTTTTCCCCAATAGACTGTAGTGTTATGAAAACAGTTAGGAAATTTCCATTCATAAATATCTTGATAATCAGACAGGCGACCGGCTTGTAAAAGTCATGGGATTCCTGACTGACCCTAAAGATTTATAATTATGATTACAGCATGAGCTAAATCCAGGATTTTGTTTAGAATCAAAGACAAAGATACCCAATCCCTTTAAGCAGATGTTTTCAACCCATTGACTACTGAATTCCCTGATATCCTATAGGACCCATTACGTTCCCCAAGGTAATTGGTTAATTTTATACTTGAAGATAAATAGCTCAACAAATTGTGATCCGTTTGTTGCCATACAGATGATTAAATAAAATCTTTGACCGACAAATGTTTTGCGTATGATGAACACATCACAACAACTTTTCTGCTTCAATCTAGTGTGTTATCTGTTTACTGCTCTCACCTGAGGATGCTGAGGCTGAGTGCCCCAATGTCTTGGCAGCCATGTTGGATTCCTGCAATGAGATATGGCACAAACTTGTGGATAGAACCCTTATCGACGATGGACCCTGAAACACCCTGGGCAACCTTCAGCTTGTCACGCTCACTGAAATGAAGAACACAGAATTAATAATAGTGATCTGTTCTTGTATAGTGCATAATACATTATAATATAACGTCCCTATGCGCTTCCAAAGAGCTTTGGAAATGATTACCCTAGCTTAAGTTTCGGCAGCAGTTTTCAGCTCAGTGTATTTAAAGGAATAATCCTACAAGGTTTCCATTTACCTCACCTAATTGGATTGTGGCAAATGTAGATTGACGTCTTGCCAAAGGACGTTAGTGTTGTGGCAAGGATTCGAACACCAAACCTTGTGGCTCACAGTCTGTACACTTATCAACTGGACCATAACACCTCTATGTTAATTTACAATTACATTTATATGAAGAATATTAAAAATATTTCAATCACTGCATCCCATATTAACTGAAGAAGACAAAGTGATAATTTCCGTTGCATTTAGAGAAAAGAAGGATTTGGCTTCAATTTTGTCCCAAGATACCATGATTCAAACTCAAACAATATCATATTCAGCATTCCAACCATACAAAAATGTTTTCAAGAGATCAAGCTACTTTCCATCTTCACATTCTTCTTTCATAGACAGGGATACCAGTTCCTTTCATATAATGAGCTCATATGTACTGAACAATATAAAGCCGGATTATGGGTAGGTATCAGGGTCTAAAATCGGACTACAGCCTAAAGAGGGGCATCCTTTTGCCCTAATGCCTCAGCCACACCTTTGCGTATTTTGTTTGCGCATTGCTGCGTATTTATGGTAATTACCATTGCTTTACAACAGAAAATCTCCTCGATATCAAGAAATAGGAATAAATGTTAAAACGGCTTTCCATAAATACGCAGCAATACGCAAGCCAAATACCCAAAGGTGTGGCTGAGGCAAAAGCTCACATCTCCTTTTTTATTTTGTGGACTACCTGAAGTATCTCTTGGCAGAGGACGTGTTCTTCTCCATGGCATCCAACGATCCCATGCCACGGTACTTCTTAAGTCGGACTCCATCAGAGAAGAAGTATTCTCCAGGAGCTTCAGTGGTTCCCGCCAGAAGGCTTCCCATCATCACTGGATAACACAGAGTGGACAGAGGATTCAGGTAATTAGCCAAATGGAAAGAAGAAGAAGAAGAAAATGGCATCAGATGATCCCATTCTACTGTACTTTGAGTTAGACCCTATCAGAGAAGAAGAATTCTCCAGGAGAAGTCAATTCCCTGGTTGCTTTATACATGTAGTTACACAAGCATACACATGGTTTCTTAGCAGTCAGGTAAAACAGTTATTGAACATCTTTCACACAAATACTACAGAATCTATGACTCTTGTTGCAGTACAATGCTGATCCACACCAAATTTCATGAAAAATGATTTAAAAGCAATACACAACCTACAATCTTATTCAGTAAATGAAATAGAGACAAGTTCTGTAAAACCACTCACCTGAGGAAGCGCCCAGTGAAAGAGCCTTTGTGATGTGACCGACCGTCGTAATGCCTCCGTCGGCAATGATAGGTACCCCACAGCTCCTGGCATACTGGGCTACTCTGTACACTGCTGTGCCTTGGGGACGACCAACAGCCATTACTGGAAAGCAGAACAAAAACAATAAAATAACTGATTTAGTCGATAATTCATCATCCTGCCAAGTAAATAGGGAAAAGAAGAGTTCTTCTACTACTTTGCCTTCCTGAGAGCAATAGGGGCATCGACTAGCATCCCTTCTCACTCTTAGTAGGCAATCTCTATGTTCACCCCAAGTATCTACATTGTAAGTACACAATATATACACATGCCAGCATTTACTTTACAACAACAAAAAAGCAAATACCGGTGACAAAAAAACGAAAACAACTCATAAGAGCAGAAGGTTATTAAACAATAAAAGCACTGTTTTTTACACTGTCAAAAAAATATATATACATTTTTTTAAATAAATAACTAAATATGGGTTGGGCTGAATTAGACATACATTTTGATTATTCAAATGCATCTAAAGTTCCGTAATCTCTTTCGGTTTTACTGAGAGCAAAAAAAACAAAGGCACATATGTACAAGAAACCATGCACATTCATTAGCAATAGCATGCAACAAAAGTAAGATGATAATGGTGCTGCCAAAATATGATTACTTTCCATAACAACATATAAAGAACAAAACAGTAAATTTCAGGAAAAGTTTGTATGAATAAACAAAATGTGGAACATGCACATTTATAATTTATCAGAAACACATACAATATATAAAAAAAATAATGATAACAACTTTAATATAATTGTTCATTTCACTGAAATCTAATTAATCTTATTGTGAATTTCACAGATGCAACTCATAAACAAAGAATGGATGTAAAACAAAACAAAAATACCTCACTTCTAAACAATACTACTACTACTACTAAAAATGAAAGTACATACATTTAAATTGTTTCTTTCACTCTCTTCTATAAATATACTTCCTAGACACTCTTTTTATTCTTTTTCACTCTTTCACTCTCTCCTACATGACCCTTCATAAAATCAATACAAGTTCATAATCAGTCTTTTCACGTTGTTGGTAGAGAATTAGTTGATTTGTTTGCATTACTGTGTATAATGAAAAGACATCTACTAACAACTTCTCTAAAATAAGCAAAATAGAAAAATTATTAGAGCAGAAAAGAATAATATACAAAAAATAACAGATTCATGCACTATGCAAAAGGCATTATGATCAGAACAACAAAGGAATGTACATGTACAAGGCAAAATCTACTTTGAAAACTAAATAAGTGAAAAAAATCTTGAAGAACTGCAAACTATATGACGTTCTTTTTTAAACAATAATTTCCACCACTTTATCACATGAAGCCTAGCCATAAAAGTGCTGTAAGAAAATCTGTGAAGGGCTAAATGGAATCCAAAAGCCAAAGAATAGCCATAAACTTGCCGATTCAGACCCTGATGAAAATGTAATGGTACAAAGGTTTATCTTTATCCATGGTTCAGATCTCCAAGACCGAAGTATGTGCATGGTCATGTCACTGGGCAATTTACGCAAATGTACTCTTATTTTGTCCAGTGTGGATATTTAAACCATGTTTAAAAACTGGACAGACCATGATTTGAATTTAAACCTCCATTAAAACTCCAGGCCTTTATGATCAAATGGATAAAGTCCAATTTAAAAAGCTGGAAACCCATTCATGAAAATATGGGCTTATAATTAAAATAAGGTTGGCATACATGTACAGAGTGGTGTATATCTAGTATCTAAGAAATCATGCACAACTGCTTCTAATACACAATATGCATGAATGACATTCAACAAATTCATGACATAAAGTATACATTTATGCAGTGAACAAGCTCCAATTGGTATGTGGCAAACAGACATGTATACAAACATGTATCTACTTTAATATTGACTGGGGCAACGCTCTGATCGTCTACAAATTGCACAACTCTTCCTGATGCTAAATGACCCATGAACCTCACCCCACCCCTTTTCATCATGTAACATCTCTTCTTACTTCCCTTTTTTCCTTCTGATTGCACAAAATGTCGTTAAGTTACAGAAGCAGCACTTTGAGGTGATTCTTTTATAGACAATAATTATTTACTTCCAAAACTGTGAACACCTCATTTTCCAGCATAGGTATTATAACACATTTACAATGTATGCCCAACCCGACTACAGGAGATGACTTCACAATAGTGACTGTTACAGCTCCTGAAACTACCTAATAACAATTACTGCTTTGTAATCACTTTTTTTGGTTCAAACTGTAAGCCTCTGTTTAAATCACCAAATATTGGGATGAATTATATTTCTTTGCTATTCTGATGCTAAATGAAACACCAAGAAAATGTGACCTTGGGAAAACCAGTTTGTAGACTACATCAGATATGGGCAGTTTAAAACTTTAAATATCTCATTCCTAGGCTGTGACCTCTGTATTTGATGAATGCAAAGATCAGAATTTCAAAGGGTCACAGCATCAGGTCAAAAAGTTGTGCAATTGACCCCTAATCAGTGAGAATACAGTGTTTCAACCAAATGCACAGTTTTGGAACTTTGTTCAAAGAACCAGCAACTAATTTGTTATTTAATTATACTTTTTTTAACACAAGTGAAAACGCTTTACAGGCCTGTAATACAACTAAATGAGTCAAACTCTCCTACATATAAGTGTTTAAGGAGGCAACCTTCCAAGCACTGTGCTTTTTAACTACCTAATTTATTTTAAAATATATGCTAATTTGAGCAAACAGCATTTCAAGTTTGACATATTTTTTTCATTTTCTTAGATGAATTGCGGATCAAACTGTAATCATAATGAATATCATCTGCCAAAAGCCATATGGGTTTTTAATCATTGCATTTTACCTTAGAAACACCCTTCTGCTCTCAGCATATATGAGAAACATGTATAGCGTTACACACAGAATTTACATTAAGAGGACAATGAAAATCAGATAGGAATCCATGTTTTTCACAGTTGGTGCGTATTTTGAAAGGATTTACCTTGAACAAACTTTGTGGTAGGTTTTGAATGATATCAGTGCTGAAGAAAAAAGAAGCCCGAGAGAGGGATATGCTTGCTGTGAATATGTTGTACACATACATTTTTCGAATTAATATTTTACAAATTCTTCTTAAGCCTCGCTCAGATATGCAGTGGTAAACCACAGCAGTTTCTTTTTTAATTATGATGAAAATTGCAATAGACTTCACATTTCCTTTCATGTAACATTGAGCTATTCAAGTGAATGCGTGTAGGAATTTTCTTTCGCATACTTGCCATTCATTTACATTTTTTTTTTTTAACGCAGCATTTTTTCCAAAACTGTGCATTTGGCTTGAATTGCAGCACTGTCCATGACATAGCATGTATAAACAGAAAAAGCAAGAGGGTGTTTGAACAACTACGGAGGCAACAGACTTACAGGTAGACGTTAAGTCACCCTCCGGCCTACTGGGCCTACTACTAGGAGCTCGTGCTGCCCGTGCTGATCACGCAATGAAGAATTCCGTGACAGATTTGTTTAAGATTGTGTTAGCGTAAAAGACGTTCGGTTAAAAAAGAAGGAAGAAATTGATTGAGAAAGGATTAGGGGAAAATATTAGGGAGTTATGTAAAGAAGGGTTAGTCAACATTGAATCAACACAATGTCATTAATCTATTAACATGAATGTTTTAGTCGGTAGAAGTTAGTGAAGGAAACAATCTAAAACTGTCAATGGTATGATGAGTAGCGGTAGGACAGATTCTGATGTATTCTTGAGTGACAACATGTAAAGAAATAAAAAGGACTATGTCTCTACCTCTAAGTTTGTTGCCTTTGGCAGAAAGCACTTTAATTTAATATTCAATATTGCAGCTTGCATCCATATTAATATATTAAGACAACAATTATCCATGCAATAAAAAAGGAAGATTCTTTCACTTTGAAATGAAAAATGAGATGAAAATCACTAGTTTATTCTAAGAAAATTTCATTCGAAAAAAGGTCTTCAAAGTTTCAAAGACAACATTTCTAACATGAGGAATGTAACATGAAGACTATGCTGCCTTTTTATTCATCTACATGTTATTACTACATGTGCATGATCAAATAAATGTTTATACGGTGACCCGACACCTGACATTTACTCCAGCCGCAATTAGCCCTAGGGCTTATTCCACCTTAGATGTAGGGTACAGGTTGCAATCAGGTTTTAGGTTGGGACTACGAAAAGGGATAGTGTTTGGTCTAGGGTTGAAGTATTAGCGTAGGATAGGATGATGATTGTGGAGCATTCGTTGCGGCTGGAGCATGTGCCATAGAACTGTACGTATTATTAAAATAAAGGACAAGTTTACAATTTCAATGGTTCTCAACCTCTACGACATGTAACCTTGTGCTGATCACCCGTTTCACACCCTTTCATCCTGAAATCCTTCAACAGAGGCACATATTCTCAAACACTATTCTGACTTGATTCAATACGTCACTCTTTCACTTTTATAAAAGCAAAATATGTTTCGACAAGCAACATCCCATGACCAAAATGCTCATTGTATCAAAAGTATCTATAAATACCATCATCATCATCATATATATTAAAGTCAGCCTTTTTCCTCTTATGAGGGGTTACTGATTTTGTACCATGACACTCCCTCCATTTTTTCTTGTCTCAAGGATTCCCTTATTGGCCCAACTTATTAAGACTAACCTTACTTTTTTCTTATTTCACCCCCCCCCCCCCCTCCCATACAAACTAGGGCTTTGCGCAAACCAAACCCACATACTTTTTGTTCCCTTAAGTGCTCATTTCCGTTCTCAGGCTTAGTTCACTTCACTCCCTCGCAATGTCTTACTCTAAACCTCTGGCTCAAAGTTGGCAACCCTAAGACCCCCCCCCCCCCCTTAAAAAAAAGCTTGTACGGGCTTGTTTCACCATATCTTTCCATGAAATCTTTGGTCTTCTTTTCCCTCTTCTGGCATCCACTTCAATGCAATGCTTGAAGTCAAATGCACTTTGCTCCATATACATTATGATTTATACAATATTTATTTAAAAGAAATTATACCTTGTGGTGCATCTACAAGGACTATGAAAGCTACGAGAATAATTCTGTTTAAATGACTTTGAAGAGTAGAATCACCTCTATATAAACATACCTATCCTGCATAAATATCTCAAATCGAAAGCCTAAAGGACCCACAGCCCATGCGACTGACATATACCGTTTTCACACCTGGTTTTTAGGGGGCTAAGAGGCTTTTAGCGCTGCAAGTTCATTGGCTATCTTTCGTTTTCACACCTGGTTTTTCGCAAGTGAGTTAGCTCCACAAGTTCCCGGGCTAAGCTGGCCCTGCTCCTGACTAGGGTTAGCGCGTCAATTGCGGCGCTAGCAGCGCTTTACCCTGCAAATGCTAGCTGTTAACCCGGGGTTAATTTACCAGGTGTGAAAACAAATTTCTTAGCCCAGGTATCTGAACCAGGTGTGAAAACGGTAAAAGCAATGAATTACATGAGCAAAGATGGACAAAAAATGAAAGAAGCGAGGTCAAAGAAATACACCACAAATATTGATAGAGAAGAGGATAGAAATAGATCAACAAAGAAAGGGTCTTGTAGGCAGTAGCCGGAAATTGGTTTTCCCTTTCAATACAGCCTAATCCCATGGATACTTGCAATTATTTGCCTCTTATTTGTCTTGGATTCCCCCGCCCCTCCCTGTTGCACCCTAAATAATTAGCAAAGCATTAACCCTTACAAAAGGCTTACAACATTAAATATTTGACCACCTGTTTACAATACAATACCAACATAGGAATTCTATGTCAGATGTACTGTAGCATCACCAGGAAAAGAAAGGTAATGTGGAGGTATTAAATGAACAGATACAATTCTTTTGTGAGCATGTGCTGAGCTGGGGGAAGTTACATACCACTGTCTCTTGTAAGCTCACTAATGATCGACAGATGTCACAAGAATGAATGTGAGCTGGAGCATTTTTTTAGGGTAGAGCTTTATAGCAGGTCTGAGAATATTATCTTTAAAAATATTTAAAAATTATGAAATATATTTAGATGTTTGAATAACAAAATATAACTTGTATGCATCCCTGCACATCAACAGGAATCAACTTATATTTGGATGTCACCGACCCTTAATAACCTGGTTGCCACTGGGTCAGCCATAAACACTGTGACCTGCATTCCTGCCTGTTTACCAAAGTTGTTGTAAATTTCACAAGAGTCTAAAATTCTTTGCTGTAAAGTTCATTGTGTTTGAAAGTAAATTACACTGTTTGATTGACAGGTGGAACAAGGAGAGATGCCTCGCCTGTCGATTCCTTGTCCATTTTATTCATTAAAATTCCTTGCTAGTATGTTACATCCTGTGCCCATGCTATTGTAGATTTCAGAATTCCTTGGACAGAGCAGCTATTATTGATTGAACAGTTCAATCCTAAAAAAATTAACTGCTTTCTTTATTTCGCTCTCTCGTTTATTCAATTCTCTATCACTCTGCACCTCTCTGCCTTTCCTCTCATCTCTTTCTCTTTCACTTTCCTACCCCTCCCCCTCTCTCTTTCTCTCTCCCCATCCATTTCTTTCATCTCTTACACTATCTTTAACTCGCACTGTCTGTCTTTCCTTCCATCTCCCCACTCGTCGAGAAATTCTCTCTATCTCTTTTTTTCTTCTCTCTCTCTCTCACTACCTTCCTCTCTCTCTCTTCTCTCCTTCTCGTTCCTTACCTTCTTGTGTGATGCAGATTGAGCCGCTGCCCATGCCGACCCTCAGAGCATCAGCACCTGCTTGGATCAGATTCTTAGCTTGAGCCACGGTCACCACTAAAATAAAACAAACGAACACAAATAACCATTAATCAGTCATAATTGTCAAACCTGTGCTATCAATGGTAACCCAAAAAATTATAAAATGGCATATTAAGAGTCAGGAGGGGGATAATTCCATTCATTTCATACATTTTGAACATTGTTCTGGTTTTGGCTCTAAGCAGACAAAAAAGAAATTAATAAGTAAAAGTTGCTATAAAATGTTCACTTTCTTGAAGAGTAATATCTCTCTCTAACTTCTCTACTTTACTTTAAAATAATACGATTTGCTGATACATAATATTTATCATTCGGCCCCTTTCTTGCCTCCAATCCCTACTTTCTTCAGAAACACAGTTTTTGCAAGAAACAAATTCACAGGCTCATAATTAAAACCAATATAACTGAAACAGCATTGAGAAAAATGTTTGGGAGAGCCTTGTATATAAAGACCACCCTTTTGTGTTTCCTTGAGTGGTACTTATAAACAGATTTAACTGTGTCTGCTTTCTTGAAAGGATTCAGTCCATCACTCACCATTGCCAGCCACCACCTGCAACTCTGGATATTTGGCCTTGGTGCACTTGATCATGCTTACTTGGAAGCTGGAATTCCCTTGTGAAGAATCCTGCAAATAGAGCAATTAAAAATTCATTGGGGCCATTGTATAGTCTTGGAAACATGTAGATAGCAAGTGGAACAGAAATCATGAAAGCTGGATATTCTCAATCAACTTCATATGTGATTGCCAAGTTTAACATTTAATGTAACTTTCTATTGAATATCTTGTAGAGTTGGAATTATCTTTTTGCCAATTGATGGAGATAGATTTGAGGACTTAATTTTGTCATATCATTATTATCATTATTTTTTTATTTTTTTTGGGGGGGTGGGGGGGGGGGTCTCTTAGATGGATTGTTAAGGAGTACACTCACAAATAAGGATTCAACTATCTAACGTTTTTAAGTTTGTTAAAACAATGAACTTCTTCATCCTGTCATGAAGTGACAAACAATCAAACAAACAAAATAGAGAAGTAATGGAGGTGTCAGTTTGTCTGGTTAATACAGGGGTGACAATTTTGATTTTTAATTTTTTGAATGGCCAATTGGAATAATATTGTTAATTTAAATTGCTAACATTGAATGCATTGTACCTATACAGATATACAGATACAAAAACAGATACAAATATAAATATACATCAGCATTAACATTAAATCTATGTAGCCCTTGTTGCAATATTTTTATTATTCTTGCAGATTTTTATTTCTGCAAACTGCAAGCATAGATAAATAGCCCCAGTATAATTGCAAATAAAGGTCTGAATAATGTTACATCTACATAATATATGCTATATTTATTTAATATAAACTACATATTAAGCTAAATGTTATCATCCTCTTCTAAGTCAACATAGATACAGTGTATCATGCAGAAGTAAACATTACAAACCAATACACATGCTGAAGTGTTCATTTTCATTTTTAATCCAAAAAATGTAACTTTCTCCAAGTGAAAGTTAAAATACCACCTAAGTAATAAAAGGAAGTTTATAATCTCAACTAAAAAGGAATGCTAAAAGGGCAATCATAAAATTAACCTACAGCTCCAAACAAAATAAATGAATGAAAAATAAGTCAAAATATTTCTTTTAAGCATATACACTGTACTATGTTAATATATATCATATTTCTAATCTAGAGTTCATAACTTTGGTGTGCTCAAGTTCTACTTTTTTCCCCAAAAATGTAATACATGTCTTCAAAACATTATAATTCTTGCATTGTTGTAGCTGCAGTCGGCTCTTCCATGTCAGTGCTTTCTTGCCTTGCAAGTTTAACAATCATTCCGACTAGACTGCTCATTAATGTCACGACTCTTGAATAAAGTCGTCAGTCCCATGCACAGCCGTTCCAGGTTAGTAAGCCATGCTGGTGCACAGTTAAGTGTACATGTACTACCTAATCTTTAGTCCATATTCACCAGCCCACAAGCTTTACAAGAGTGCTATGATCGTGTTAGTGCACATAAGAGCCATACAGATTAATGCCATCAACATTCTGCTTTAGACCTATTCTATGCAATGAGCGTGTCATACTAGTATTCATATGGAGAAAAAAGATTTCATAAGCCCAGCAACTTATCACCGACTGCTGTTTCCAAAGCAAGAAAATGTTGTAAACTTTAAATATTCAATGTTTGATTTGTATACTTCCAATACAAAATTTAAAATCTGGACCATTAGGACCATTCTATGAACTTTCTTGCACATTCAATATTTACAACAACAAAAAATATTAAAAAATCAATTGAAATCAATTCAATATCAAATTCTAATATTTTGACGGGGAGGAGCGGTTTAAATTCCATATACCTGTATATATATTTTTTATTTTGTTGCAGTGCACTGTGCAATGTACATTATAAATTTACAGTTAAACAGGAGCATCATATTGATGGTGCAATTAACCATATTTTCTTTAAATCTTGGGACATTGTGGTAGTACAATCATTACCCTTTCAGTTTGGGTAAGTTTATAAACAAATATAAAAAATGGAATTTAAATTCTTTGTTTAAAATAGGAATACATATTTTCAACAGGAACAACATTAAAAAAATATATTTCCAATTCAGTAATATAAGAAATAGATGCACAGTAAATACATTAGTATACAACTGGCATTAGTGGCAGCATTTGTTTCCCCGGGCTACAAAGAAGGTTCAGCTGTTCCCATGACAAAATACATTAATAATACTTCTATACTTTAATAACACTTCTACTATTGCTACTACTGCTACTAATACTACGACTGCTACTGCTGCTATTACTACTACTACTACTACTACTATTGCTGCTACTTCTGCTGCTGTTGCTTGCTGATGCGGCTACTGCTACTGCTTTCCATGGTGAGCAGTTGTTAGTTGGTTTGTATCTTGAATAGGCCCCCTTTCATGAAACATTACAACAACTGTAAGTCAGAAAGACTGTCACTAGTCATTCTCATGTTTCATACAGAGCGTGAAATTAGAAATTAGTAGCAGATTTTTTTTTTAGAGTCAAGATGAAAAAATATTGTTGAATCTTAATTTTGTTCTCAATCCCAAGCCAACAAAAGGAATAACAAATCAAGGTTAAAAAATGGTGCTGGTATATTTGTTTATGAGAGAGTGGATGCTCTCATATTGTCAAACCAGATGGAATAATTTCTGAGGATTACAAAGATAATTGAGTGAACTTCTTAAGAAGATGTGGCAGTCTAGAGACTTGTCAATGTTGTAGATTTCATGAAAGAGGACGAGTCTACGGCAATGTTCGTCACACTCACCAGACGATTATGATTTTCGTGATCTAGATCTCTATCCATCTAGGATTGAAGTAAGGGGGCAGGGGTTTTAACATGAATGCCAAATGTTGAGTAGTACAAATGGATCACGTCTACCCTTCTCATGCCATACACGATACACACAAGGATGAATGAGCCATAATGATGCAAACAGACAGCTGCCCCCCCCCCTCCCTCCAACACCCCACGGTAACACCAAAGAAAAACTACTTATTTGGACAACTACCCATTTGCAGTTACTACCATCAATACAATCACTAATCTGCCGCCTGGAGAACTAACCCTTGGACCACTAATCCCTTTTAATTCAGCATGGACAACTGGACAATCACCCTGGCAGGATTACTACTATCCAGACATATTTTCTCTTGACAAATATTATCATACCTAGCTTTTTCTAGAGGGTAAATTATGTTGTTGTAGTACCGGTAGCCATTGTCTGGGTTTGGTTATTTATTGAGAGGCAGTTGCTCTGATGGTACTTTGCCCAGTGGGGCCAATTGCTGGTTAATCTTAGGTATTGCATTGATCACCGATCCAGGACTACCCTTAACAAGCAAGAAACACTGCCAACAACATCCCCATGCACCCGCCAGTATCACCAAGTCTTCACAGCCTGTCAAATCATGTCCGTCAAATCGCAAAAGCTTGCTTAAGCTTTAAAGGGTTAGATTCATTTGTGGTCCTTTGCGGTCTTAGACTACACCTAAGAGTCTTGTAATGCTTAATGAATCAGCTGTTCTTGTGCACATCCCAAAAAGCTACCAAAAGTCCAAGTCACCTGTACGGCTAAAAATGCTTGTAGGAAACTTTAAAGGAGAGAATGGGCAATTTGCCATCAACAATGGCACACACACACACACAAAATACACAAGCACACCAGCCTGGACCAAAAGATAAAGTCTGTGCTAGTCTCCTCCCTAAGAACACTTCAGGAGAGACTAATAGGCTCTCCATCTGTTTTTTGGCCTCATCTCATAGAACTGAAAACATCAGCAGTACCAGTATGACTACATCTTCACCACTTGAAACTAGTTTTTATCAAGTCAGAATACTACACGTATAACAGCTAGAATATTGGATTGATTGATAGTTCTGGGCCCAATTTCACAGTCATCTGTGAAAAATTACAGTTTTTATTATAAGCTAGTGAATGTCCTTGCTTCTGATTGGTTGTCAGCAGATTTTTCACTGATTTTTGTCATTTGTCCTTGAAAAAGACTGAGCAAAACGGGTACCTGAACTTTGATTTGAAATTAACAAAAGGAGGCTTATCGGAATATCCTAGTCTGATCCTCATTTCAAAGAACCATTAACATCCTCACTCACCAGCATGACTACATCTGAACCAGTAAATCCAGCCTGTACTTCCTTTTCAGTCCAAAAATGCTTTAATTGAGAGGGACCAGTAAGCTTAACCTGCCATTAGCCCCAACTCAAGGGCTATTTAAACATCACCACTCACCAGTATGACTACATCTACGCCAGCCTGGACCAGAAGGTCTAGTCTGTTCTTGTCCTCTTCCCTGGTACCGATGGCAGCCCCACAGAGCAGTTGCTTCCTGGGGTCTTTGGAGGCTAGGGGGAATTCCCTGTGTTTCTTGAGATCCGTACGGGAGATGAGAGAGACCAGCTCATCCTTCTCGTTTACAATGGGCAGCTTGCCTGAGAGAGAGGGAAGGAGGGTCATGACAAAAACATTCAAAACATCAACATTCAACCAGGGTCTTGTAAGTGGACACATTTTGTAAAAAAGGCAAACTGTCTTTCGTTTAATCGAAGTAGATTCTTGTGAGAAGATAATTAACAGTAGAAAAGGTACATGGGTAAAATATCGCATTTGCTGAAGCCTAGTACTTGATAGCAGCAATTAGCATGCAATAGAAAACAATTTAAAAAATACCTCTCATAGTCCTGTATAATCCCCTCATTAACGCAAGTGTTAATATTTTAATTGTAATAGACTATTCACATTTTCTTTCTACTATGACGTATGACGGTAGCTTGGTCATGGTCCCATGTACACTCTTTGATGTGCAGCTGAATCACGTATGCTGCCATGACAAGGGCTGTATCCTTTGGCATACTTATTACACGTTACCTTTCTTGGCTTTCTGCAGAAGGTCATTAGCTTGCTTCAGAGTCACATTGGCTGGAGCAACCACCAGATCCTCTCTACAGGTCATGGCAGTACTGAGCGGCTTCACGTAACTTTCTGGTTTCAAGAAGTCAATATCACGAGCCGTGACGATTCCTAAGAGTTTACCACCCAGTCTTCCTGTGTCTGTGATGGGTATGCCTAAAAGAAAATATCACGAAACAGATATTTTATATTATATGTTATATGAAACTGATATTAGAAATAAGAGAGGGATTTTGCAAGATGTTTCATAGGCCTATCAAGCAACTATGACCTCTGGAAGATTACTCCCTGAAACACCTACTATTGAGGACTCCCTAGGACAACTACCAATTTAGGACCATTACTACTAAACTACACCATTAATTTTAGCGGTTATTATCCGTGCAGTATTTGTTAGATTGTAAAGATCATTGAAGGGCTACTAATCATAGTTAATATCATAAACAGGTTCAAGAATATAGGCAATCTAATTGGCCAGATGACACTACGTGAACGTGCATCATTATCTCCTACTGTGCAATGAAGTTCCCATCAAAAAGTGGTAACCTACGGCTAAAAGTGCTAACGCAGAGCTGCGAGTACAAAACTAAAGTCGAAATGCACGTAGTTTCAAATGGCAAGGACTGATGCGCGCACCGAAACGTGCATTACATAGTGTGGCTAAGCTTGTGTACTGTGATGTCATTCAATGCAAATGGCAGCCCCCATGATTGTTTGATTCTTGGAATTTCCATCCAATTTTTTTGCTCATTTCTCGACTTCATATTTATATTATAGACCCCTCTTTAAAAACAAATAATTCATGTTTTGAACTTTGTACATTAGCGATATGCACTGCACTTGCTTAAGTCACAATGAGCCGGATAATGAATTTGACATGTCTCGTTCATTATCCGACTGTGCAATCACAAACACGAATTACTTGTATACTGGTCGGTAATTATCCAAATGGGTATTATTCAATGAACCTGGGGATTAACTGGGATAACATCCTGTATACATCATTACAGCTGTCATTATTGTAGTTTCTAGCCGTTAGTCTACGTCTATATTGCAAGTTTCAAATTGCTACATACTGACTATAAACTACCATGCCCTGGACATTCCTTCATTCTTCTACGTAAAATCATGCATATTTCTTTCATTTTCATCAGGTTTAATTTAAATATTTCCGTTATCCTATCATAGCATTTTATACTCGTTTTTCTCTACTCCATGAACCACAAATATCATAAGACTAAATTATGCTACATTTAAAAAATGTTGTGATGTCTCAGGAGACAATTTCAATAACATAACCTCAAACTTCATATTATTCAATTTGCAACCCACCACCTAAAAAATGTTTTATCGGCACAGCACTCATTAGGAATACACACTTCAAAAGTTACAGCAAAAAAAGCCTCTCCTATCAAGACTCAAGTTCTACTGATACACTTGTAGAAATAACTTAATTCTCACATAATTCATCCATGTTTAACAGATATCTTCCAGGATATTATTTTTTCTCTAAACAAGTCTATGTGTTTCATGAATGGACCAAGCAACCCCACAAATATTTGTCTGATATATCACTAACCATTAAAGTATAAATTGTGTTTTTTGACTTGCAGTATATTGTCAGAAATCAAGATAACTTTTATGATGGATATGTTGCGTGTCATTTTTTGTTATAGTCATATTTTCCATGTAAAAATAAATATTATTTCACAAGCCTAATTGGGCTTTTTACGCATCATTTTACCTTTTTTTCCTTTTCATTTCTTCTAATAGTGTCTTCTGCATTTATCATGTGTTTTATTTTTATATTTTATTTTGTTATTCTGTATGTATAATTATAATAGGTATAATATCATTTTTGCTTTTTTAAATCAATTGGAAATAAAGTCTTGAATTTAAAATTTAATGAATAATAGTTCTCTCATTTATGCAGGTAGGGATAATACACATTTCTGAATCTCCATATTAGAAAGTGTGTTATTATTACTCCCTAATATGTTTTAAAATCAAGCTTCTTTGAATAAATCATATTAACTAGAGCCCATGTATTATAAAGCACTTACACAAAATTAGCTTCACAGCAAGAGATATGATTAGAAATGTACCCCGTTGGACTGCTAGCACTTTAGTAACAAACAATAACATTATGAATATCAATATTTAATATAGATAATATTGGCATTTTCAATATTTTTGTAGAATAAATGTGTTTTCACTCTGCAAAACTCTAAATGTTAATAGATTTGACCATAATATCCACACTGTTTATACTTCCATTAGTACCTAAATGGAGCTGTGGCTCATAAATACATACATGTAGGTACTATATTTATTATATGTACTATAATAATTCTTATACGAAGATACATGTCCATGAAGTTAATACACCAAAATCACAGCAAATCAACAAGAAATAACAAAAACAACCCTAGAATTAAAAAAAAATGAAAAAATAACCCACAATTTGTAGAACAATTATTATCAGCCTTATGACTAAAAATTAAAAATGAATTGTATTTTCTATATATATTTTGCATTCTCCATTTTCAACTCCAATTTTTCAGAGCGATTTGAGGAATGAGCCATGATAATCTCTTTTATTGCGAGTGATATCATTTTAAGTACCGGTACTATGGAAATATACTTAGTTTAATAGTGCAGTGTGCAATCCCTACCATAAAAAAATATTGTTTGAAAGTTGGAAGAACCAGCTTCATCATCATCAGAATTCAATGACCTTTGTTTAGGTTCCAACCAAGATTGAAAAAAGGCGTCTTGAAAGATCATAGCTCTTTTCTCTGGTAGATCAGACTTTGTACTTGTATTCACAAGTGTTTTTGTTTTTTTTGTGCATGTGTTGGTTGTTTTTTTTATCACAACTAAATGGAAAAATATTATTGATGTACCAGCATCTTTGGCAATCTTTTCCCCCAGGCATGATTTCTCCCCCCCCCCCTTTTCTTCTTCTTCTTTGATGATTGAAGAATGTATATATAGTTCTGTGGTATGGTATGGTTATACACATCAAAAACTCACATCAGCACACAATGTTACACAGAACCTTCAACATCCCAACCGATACCAACACAAAAAATACCAAACCAAGAATGAATTCAATGGCCTCTTGAGACTGCAGTAACATAATTACAGAACTCAGGGTTATCTTTTATACTGTTGGTGTGAAGAACGATATGAGGTAGTCAGTTGCTTATGATTGGAGAAGACACACTAACAAAAACAATTAAAATTTAAAAAAAAAAAAAAAGTTATCACAAAATCCAACCCAACCCAACCCATCAAAAAAAGGCAGGTAAAAATCTCACAAAGTAGGTATTAAAAGGGGATTAGAAATGATCAAAGAGATCAACACAACAATCTATGGGCTATACCGAGGATCTTGTGTGGCAAATCTTGAGAAACCGGGATTCCTAGAAACACAAGGAAGCAGCCAATGTAAATAGTCAACAAAAATAAAATAAAAAGAAGAAATCTACAAAAATAAAATAAAAAGAAGAAATCTATCATTTTCATGCAAAGATTACGATACAGGGGTAACTTTTAAAAAAATTAAAAATTGATGCATCAAAGCCAGCTTTCTGAAGTATTGAGTGATGACAACATGTTCAGCCTTAAACATCAATTCATATGGTGTCAAAAAAGTTTACATTTGTACAGAATATAATAATAATGTGCTGATCTAACATCTCATTTGAATAACAATGTAAATGATACCTACGTATACCTCTTCTTGAAAAGAAGAATAATCAAGAAAAAAAACATGCAGGTACACATGTACTTGTCTCAATATTAAATGTGGATGCTAAAATCACATCATTAATAAGAAAGAAACATGTTTCAGAAAGAATAAACAGCACATGAGATATTATATCTTAAAACAAACAAGACTACAGCCATTGAAAGATACGGAAAATAAAACCACATCCTTGAAGAGATTGGAACATATTTCACAAAAACATGAAGTGAATGTGATATAAAACAAATAGGGTAATGTACAAGTACTTTACAATTCCATTCTTATAAAATATGCAAATACATGTACATGCAATATTTAATAAGATTAGATAATGTAGACAAAAGTCTAGTAGAGCTTTGTAAACTGCAATGCACGACAAAAATGGCCTATTGTAACTCATTTATTTAAAAATACTAAATATATAGCAGGTGGCGAATCTACTTCATTTATGTGTAACCTCCACCCCAGAAGAGCAAACAAATGCATTTATCGGTATGCAATTTGCATTCTGACAATTATAGTACAAAACATAATAGCAGGTAAATGAAATACTTCATTACAGTACACAGTGGGAAGGAAGCATCCATGAATTGGAATAATTTACTTGATAACGGACTTCGCATAGAACAGTAGTACCGTTATCAAGAAAATATTGTGCTGAGAAACTCTCTCATATACTTTAATGGGAAATCTTGTAGATTGATTGGCAAGAATACAATAAACCTCTGACAATGAATAAATTTATATCTTTGGTGAGGTTTATTTTAAAGCTGAAGTTTGTTTTTCTTTTAATGAAATTGAATATTATTCTCTAGTGTAGAGGGGGAGGGGGGTGAAAGCAGATGTCACCTGGGCCTTGTCTTACAGAGAGTTGTGATTGATCCGAATCAATCTCAAGCCCTTTTATCAATCTCCTACACGTATGTATCAACTCCTTGTAAGACAGGGCCCTGGGCAAACTGAGGTGGGTTTGGGATTTTGAGTTGCCAAGCAGGAGTTCAGGTGGCCAATGGGCACCTAGGGAACTGATGAGTTCAGGTGGCCAATGGGCACCTAGGGAACTGGTGAGTTCAGGTGGCCAATGGGCACCTAGGGAACTGATGAGTTCAGGTGGCCAATGGGCACCTAGGGAACTGATAAGTTCTAGTACTATAATTGAGGAGTGAAGGAAAGCAATGAATATTCCAATTATACTAGAATGTTGGGAAGGATGTCAGATGAAACAGAAACTAATGCAGCATCTGCCCACTGAGGATAAAGTGAGAACTCATCTAGGAATTTAGGCAATGCATGCTTTTGATCTCTGTGGTGATACTCACTGTCCCAATAGACCATTTTCGTAATGCATGCTAATTTAATGGATACATGTTTTAGAAATGCCTCAATATAAATATTTCATGCACCCGTAATGAATAAATGTATTTCAATAGTTAGAACGTAAAAATGTATACATATTATGTCTTGTTAGGTAGGGCAAGCCATAATGTTTGTCCTACCTAGCAACAACTAATGTGAACAGTTCGCATTCTGACTTTTGAATTACAATTATTTGTAACAGATTCATTAAATTATTTGTATTGAGACAATTAACCAAGACGTATGCATTAATTTGGTTACATTACAAAAATGGCCTATTGAGAACTCATCCCGGCATTTATGCAATGCATGCTTTCAATCTCCATGGTGATACTCACTGTCCCAATTCCTTTGTTATCCATGCACAGTACATGCAGCTGTCTAATTAAAGAAAACTATATTTGATAATACTCATCGCAAGGTCTGTATAAATTATGTTACAAGGAATACAAGCATGATAAATGAACTTGGCTTACATGTGGATAATTTTTGCACATCATACTTCACATAATACATTAACCACAGATCAAAGTAAAGTTTTTTTTCTTTTATTAAATATTCTAACTTCTACTCCTCTACATTAATTCTTCAATTAATATTGAAGTCGTGATGATGACAAGATAAAATGACACCATAAAGCAAGTAATATACACAAACAAACATATACTATACATCTACTTTCTTTAAACAAAGCAGGAATAAAAATGTGATTTTGTTCAGAGAGCTTTAATACAATAACTTGTAGATGAGCAGTGATTGTTTTATTGTTACCTGAAAAGCCATGCTTTGCCTTTGAGCCAAAGACATCGCCAACAGTATCATTGGGACCAAGCACGACAGGATCCATGATGAATCCTTGCTCATATTTCTGGATTTATCAAAGAGTAAAGAAAAGGAGAGAAAGATACATGTAGGAAGATGGGTCAAAAGGAGAGGGAGAGAGGAGAGGGAAGGGAGAGAAAGAGAGGGAAGGGAGAGAAAGAGAGAGAGGGGAGAGGTAGGGGAAAGAGAGGGAAGACAATATTATGCATTCTTTAAAAATGTACCTTCTCAGACTTTGCAAGGCAATACAACAAACATGCAGAGTTAATGGGGAATGTCACCTAACAAATATCAATATTTCGAATGGTAGGATTATACCCTTCATTACTACATTCACAGAATGCTTTATGTAAAATGACTTACCGGTACTCATTTCTATGTTTTTTTTTAGATTGTTCTCCCTCCCTCCTTCCCTCCCTCTCTCTTCTAATACTCACCTTTACTTTTCTGACTTCATTTGCTTGGAACTCTGGAGTACAGTTATGATGGATGATCCCAATGCCTCCACACAACTGCAGAAAGAATAGGAACAAAATGTTTTAAAGGTAAAAAACTGAGGTTTTAGT
>JAVYIG010015935.1:0-2500 GCA_035222895.1 Strongylocentrotus droebachiensis | reverse complement strand
TTTTAATCTCAGACAACTCTTTTGGGAGAAGAAAAAAATATTTGGGAAATCCCAGTAGTTCACAGAAAAATTATCATGAACTCTTTACATGTCACTGAGCATTCATGATCATTCCATATAAAATGTTGATGTTTATTTGTTAGTAGTTATCTATTTTACAGCAAAACAAATATACAAGAGCTGTGGACAATTCCTCCTTAATTTCCTCTCAAAATTCCACTTAATAAACAATCACATTGTTCAAAGTAAAATGCATTTCAATATGTTGAGATGAATTCTCTGAACCCTGTTGCTCTTCTAATAACTAGTCCATGCGAGAGAAAAAATTAAATTAAATGTCAACTTCATGTAGGATGATATGATTCTATTTTTACAGTCTTGCAAGCTGCCAGCTGAATCTATTGGATGTGACGATATTGATGCAACAGGCAAGGCCACAACAACAAGTTTATCATTGCATCCTGGACCTGGTGAAACACCTATAACAATTATTTTTTCTCTCCCCAACCTGCCCCTTCTCACTCTTTCAACATTTTAGTGTGATGTGAAACTTATCAAATATTCTTCATTTTCTTCTCTCTTTTCCATTCCCATCAAAATCCCTTCCTGAGCCCCCTCCTTACTCCCTCCCTTCCCCCCCCCCCCCCAAAAAAAAGCCCTCTCTCTCTCTCCCTCTCCACAATCAATCTCCCTTGATTTCCTCACACTCACATACATGTACAGCTGACAGCTGAATGCAAATTTATGGAAAAGTCAGGAGTATGGATCAATCTATGCATCCCATAGGTGGAAAGCCCAAGGACACAGTATAATAAATAAGTTTACTTTGTGTGAAAAACTGATATATCACTTGTAGGCTAAAAGACACAAATCCTACGTTTCAAAGGTCACTGATTTTAAGATCATCTATAAACACTGTGACAAAGAGAAAAGTAGAACACTCAATTGAATAAATTCTACAGCCTTTTCACACACAGCTAAAATTCTATAAACATGATTAGTTTAAAGGGCTTTAAACTAATCAGCTGTACATACAACCTCATTCACACACAGAAATTTCGGTGCGATCTAAGGCTGCGACGGGTAGTCGAATGCTCGAGTACCCGCACGGTTGACAACTACTCGGGTACGATTTCCCCGAATATTCGGCCGCAAAAAAAAAAAAAAAAAAAAAAAAAAAAAAAATGTCCAGGCCCACGCTTACCCGTGCCAGGGAGAGCGGCAGCCGCTGGCATGGTACCGTCGGTAAAAATGTTTCCCAACTCAAGCACTGTCAAACTCACCTTTCAGAAACTGGGACCAAATGTCCAGATTTCTGTTTGGACTTGGAGGAAAATGGATTATTCTGCCATCTTTGGTTTTTAAAACAGCATTGTTTACTGTTATTATTCTTATTAAATCGGCGCCTTCAACTGCAACTTAAAGTAAAATTGCATGCCTTTTGGGCGAGGGATCTGAGAAACTGCCGAGTGGTATGGTAGTGGCAAAAAAAGTCAAAAAAGAAAAAAAAGTCAAAAAAGTCAAAAAATCAAAAAATTCAAAAAAAATCCAAAAAAAATCAAAAAAATTCAAAAAAATTCAAAAAAATTATAAAAAAAACATGGCGTCCGAATACTCAAGTATTCGCCTGTAAGCCTGGGAGTGTACTCGGGTACCTCATTACACTGTTGTGCACAGCCTTAGTGCGATCGTTAATCGTTTCGTGATTACATGTAACTACTGCTCTTAAAATGCGCAGTAGTGCCATTGCGCATTGAAGGTCAGGTCATATCAAACAAAGCACACGCTCCATCCAGTTTAAACACGTTTAAACCGTTCACACACAAAATGTCAAGCTCTTTAGATACGAACTTCGTATCTGCAGCCTGCTTTGAGGGGCGTATGAATCGTGACTTTGTATCTATCCGAACATCGTATAAACGATGTTCACACAGGGAAAATTTTCTTTAAAGGTGTTTAAAACTGTTGAGTTACACATGTTTATACTAATCATCTCAAGATACGATGAATTTTAGCTGTGTGTGAAAAGGCTGTATATCTAAAAAGGCAATTCAAGTCCAAAATTTCAGATAAAATGAGTTGGGATTCTTTTGTAAATGAGAAGGCTGCAGGTAGCTTAAATTTTATGACTTTTATTCAGAAAACCTGTGAAAATCAAAAGCCAGTTAAAATCTGGAAAAAACCATATGGACAGAAACATACATACACTGTAAGATTAACATCCTCCACATTTTAATACAATAATAAGGCCTATTTCAACCTTTGTTTCTCTTGATTATGATTTAACTATAACGCTTCGAAAAATATGAAGAAAAGATTCACAATTTAAGCAATGTTTAATACTATCTTCATTTAAAGAAAAACAAACAAAACAAAAAACCAAAAAAAAATGCATTATTTGTCATATTACATTTGTTTAACCACAACAAAGGTTGCATATCTTCAAGGCAGACTTGACAACAGAATTGGTTGCAGATACTTTCAGTTATAATCATTTAAA
>JAVYIG010015934.1:0-33463 GCA_035222895.1 Strongylocentrotus droebachiensis | reverse complement strand
TGGTAAAGGGGGGGGGGGGGGGAATGAGGAGGAGAAACAGTAACAGGGTGATAAACGAGGCAAGAAACATGAATAATTGTAGATGGACAGAGAGGGAAGGGAGTAGAGGAATTAAGTGAGAGGAGCAGAAATAAGGGAGATATACCGGGACAAAAATAAATGGAGGGATGTGACACAAGCTAGAGAGAGAAGACAGTAATGGGGATGAACAGAGAATGAAAAGACTCGAGAGGAAGAGAGAGAGAGGGAAAGGAGAGATAAATAAAGCGAGGAAAGAGAGAGAAAAGAAAGAAAGAGAGAGTGAGAGGGATGAGAGTAAAAATGAGAGAATGAAGACAATACAAAGAGAATGGGAAGAAGAGAGGGGACAGAGGGTAGGGGGGGGGGAGAATAGACCGGAAAGAGGAGGGAAAAGAGAGATAAATAAAGCAAGAGAGAGAGAGAGCGAGAGAAAGATAGAGAAAGAATATTAGAGAGAGCGAGAGAAAGATAGAAAGGGATTTAGATACATAGAGAAAGATATTGGCCAGTGTGCATGAAGGTGCCGGGGGCCACTCTCTTAATTCATTATAACTACACCAAAAAAGAGAAATCAACAACAACAAAGGGCTCACTTCAATTCTTGTCTCTCTCCTTTACTTACAAAAAATTCAAGTACATGTAACTGTATTTCTGATTCCTGTATCAGACAGACATAGATAACCACAGCATATGGAGATGCATGCCAACATTCAAATAATATCCATTTACACACATTGTAAGACATACATTTTGAAGCATGAGAGTTCACCTCTCGTAAAAAGCTCAAGTCATGCTGAACAGACCTAAAAAGTATCATATTATTTCTGTGTTAACAAACATTTGTAAAATAGACTTCAGAGGTGCCCTTTTGCAGTTTTTTCAAACAGAAAATAGGCATGGCTCAGCATTACACCAACAAACAAATGTATAACATTCTACAGTCAATGCTTATGCACTATTTTAGAGAGAAAAGTGTTCATGCCAAATATGTTGCAACAAGTGTAAACACTCGTACTTCTAAATAGAGCAGGGGTGTTAGTGTTTTTTTTCACCCTCAACCACGCCCAACTTGAGAAAAAAACAAAAAAAAGAGGATTCGCGGGGGGGAAAAATGGCTTCTCCCCCTTTTGAGTAAGAAAATTGGGGAAAAATCAGAATAAAACGGGAAGAATAGAGAAAAAAATTGGAAAATAGGGATAAAATTGGGAAGTAACAAAAAATTCTGTAATTTTTTTTTTTAGAATCAGGAAAAAAAAAAATCGGGTACCGGTAATTATCAGGCCTGATATAGGGGTCAATAATTGTTAAAATATAAAGGTTTTGTGGACAAACTTAGTTCTAGGTTCATGCTGAAATCAACAGGTAAGATTGACATTGTTACAGAACCAGTGTTTTGAACAATCGTTGTCCACTATAACCAAATAATTTTTGTATATCATTGCAATGTATTCATACAATTCTGAATTTCTGTCCAGCAAAAGGGATTGTATACATGTATGCTTTTTAAACTATATATCAAGTACATAGAAAGATGCATGTAAATAAATTTATTACATGGTAATGTATGAAGAAGTATATACATATTTACAGAGTATTGAGATGTAAAGCTCAATATATTTAATATGTCTCGAAAACAAGATACACCGAACATTTTAACATACACAAACAAATAGACTGTCTGGTAATAGCCCTAGTCAAAATGGGCTTTGGAAAAATATATTTTTTTCCTATTTTTCACTATTTATTTCCCATTTTTATGTGAATGAACCCTATTTAAACACTATTTTTTATTAAAAATAGATTAAAAATAGCATATGACAGCCTATTTTTTTTCTAATTCTAGGAATTGGTGGTTTGATAACTATTTTTTACCTATTTCTTCCTATTTCTTTACTATGTTTTTGGACTTAGATTTTTTTCTGCCATTTTCTTCCTATTTTTTACCTATTTCTTACTATTTTTTCCCTATTCTTTTCGACTTAGATTTTTTGTCACCAGATTTCGTCCTATTTTTTCACTATGTTTCTGGACTTTGACTTTTTCACCCATTTTCTTCCTATTTTTTTACTATGTTTTTGGACTTAAATTTTTCTCTGCCATTTTCTTCCTATTTTTTTACTATGTTTTTGTACTTAGATTTTTCTGCCATTTTCTTCCAATTTTTTACTATGTTTCTGGACTTAGATTTTTCTCTGCCATTTTCTTCCAATTTTTTTACTATGTTTCTGGACTTTGATTTTTCTTACTCATTTTCTTTCTATTTTTTTACTATGTTTTTGTACTTAGATTTTTCTCTGCCATTTTCTTCCTATTTTTTTACTATGTTTCTGGACTTAGATTTTTCTCTGCCATTTTCTTCCTATTTTTTTACTATGTTTTTGGACTTAGATTTTTCTCAGCCATTTTCTTCCTATTTTTTTTACTATGTTTCTGTACTTATATTTTTCTCTGCCATTTCCTTCCTATTTTTTTACTATGTTTCTGGACTTTGATTTTTCTCTGTAATATTCTTCCTATTTTTTTAATTATGTTTCTGGACTTTAATTTTTCTCTGCCATTTTCTTCCTATTGTTTTACTTTGTTTCTGGACTTCAATTTTCTCACCCATTTTCTTCCTTTTTTTTTGAGGGTTAGGGACTTAATTTTTTTACTATCACCATTTGTTGTCCTATATTTTGTTTACTATGTTCACAGACTTAATGGATTTTGTCACCTTTTTGCTTTTAATATAGGCCGATATTTGATTTTTAAGGTTGTTGAAACTTAGTTACACTTTATAAATATATATTTGCACAATTCAAAACATATTTCACAATATAACTATAATGTTACAAAAATAATTGTGATATTTCATCTTTTAAAATGAAAAAAAAATAGATTCAAAGATGATTTGGACAAATTACTGGCCCTCCTCAGAACTCAACTCTCCCTTTAAGGGAGCATAATTATTTCGTAGGCCTGTGAACATTTTAAGGGAGCATAAATATATCGGTTAGGCCTGTGAACATTTAATCAAGAATTAAGAATGTTTTAATTTTATCTTTAAATTAAATGACTATCTATTTTGAATATTTCAAGTAAAAAAGTATATAATTAGCAAAAGAATTAGCTTACTACTATAGTGTTATAGTGACTAGAACTTATCCAATTGGATGGAATTGTAAACAATTTTCCCCATAATAAATACAAAGGTGAAAGGGTGTATTAATTCTTCACAAATGTTGAATCATAATGAAAGACAACTAAATGTGTGCTGCTATCTAGTGGTAGAAAGCGAATAGGCCAACCGGTAGTTTATTTTCAAATTCAAATCTTCACTCAGACTCTGTGATGATCAGCTCAACGGCGCATATTTCAATCATTATTTTGCCATTTCGCCAGATTTGTCTTCCTGTAAAACCCACAGTATGGGGAATAAGGGGTAGATTACACCAGGAAAGGACAATTTCAAGAGTAATTCCAGAGCAAGAATTGAAAGAACAAAATGAAAGGATCGAATTTTATTACCAAGATTATGCCTACAGTCCCACACGACCACTCTTGTGTTGGAGAATTACGATCAACTTGCTTTCACTGGACTGCTACTGCTAGCTGCTGGAGCTATATACATGCATATATTGTACAACAAGGTGCTACAAAGTAGAGCTTGACAGAGATTTAATTGCTACCAAACAATTATACAGTACACAAATCATTCAATTAATATTCCATTTTTTTTTAAATAGATTTTAAATAGATCTAGAGTCTATATTTGGTTTGTTAGAAATATATTTCAGAAAAAAATATGTCTGAAATATATTTAAAAACTATTTTTATTTCAACGCTATTTAAGTCTCCTATTTGAAATAGCTTTTTTGGGGGATGAGAAAAATAGGAAAAAAATATATTTCAAAACTATTTGTGGCTTTATTTTTTTCCTATTTTTAGGGGACGAGAAAAATAGGAAAAAAATATATTTCAAAACTATTTGTGGCTTTATTTTTTTCCTATTTTTTGTTCCAAAACTATAGCAATTAAATAGCTTTTTTGGGGATGAGAAAAATAGGAAAAAAATATATTTTTGCATTTATTTTTTCCCTATTTTTTTTCTATTTTTTTCCTATTTATTTTTTACTAGGGAGAGCTGGGAGGGCATAATATATGAGTTAACATGGGCTTCTTAAGCTAGTATGGCCAGCGTATGTCGAGAGATCGGCTATAATTCACTCTGGATTGTTTATCCTGCAGTAGATTGATTGTATGAACCAAATCAAAACAACCTCACAAAAATCTTGCTGAAATCATCATAAATAAAACCCACAACTCTCATTTGCCATAGTGACCCATGTTAAGCACATGGTGTCGGGCCTTACCTTGATTACCTTATCTTTCTATGCTCATTACTCAGCCCCTATACATTTTCTACCAAAATTGTTTGGCAAATGTCATTTATTTGTAATCTTGAACTTTTGGTGAAAGTTTTGTTGGATTCCGTGAGAATTTATTTCCTATCATTACCACAATTTAAGCTTATCTTTAACACGGGAATAACACCCTTCTGGCTCACAGCAGACTATACACAAACACATGCATATTTGACATACATATATTTAACAGATATAGACTATACTTTGTATAGTAGTACCCTTCATGTGTAAAAGCTGACTGAATACAGCTGCCTAATACATGTAGCTGCATTGCCCATGTCAAGTTACTTTTTACAAAATGCATACAGTAGATATATTTTCAATATTGTTTGATAAAAATGAATATTTATCTATCCTTGTCCTTACATACTAAATATAGAATCTAAAGGAGGGAGTATCTATTCTTATAAAGTTAAACTTTATTTTTGATGAAACAAACGTTTTGATTTTGCATAGAAAAAAATTAGGCTGCAAAGGATATTCTAGCTGAAAACATGGTAAACATTTAATATATAGATTTAAAAAAATGATAAATAAACAATAAATAATAATAGGAATTAGGCACTGCATCTCAATGTACATGATTTGATGTTGACATTGAACAAGAGTTGCAAGGAAATAGCATACAAACCTTTGACTTGTCTAGATGGATATCACAATGTGAACTAGTTTGATGACAATATGAAAGTCATCAAGGTGCATTTTCATGGATCATTACATAATTTTTTTAATTTGATTGCAGTTTTCCAAAAACATCTACCTTATACAGTGGAAACTCATTATAAAGAACTCCGATATAACTCGGGATCTGTTATAATAAGGTGATTTTGCTGGTCCCAGCTCTTTATATTCTTTTGATTTTTTACCCTGATATAACGAGATTCCTGATATAACAAGGTAATTTCGAAGTATAACAAGTTTCCACTGTTTGTAATCTGAATGAGAGAAAATCATGAAAGCAATTTTGATATTTATCTCAGAGTCCTAAAGTCCTTGTGCAGATTACAACATGAGGGTGGGGCAGAACTAATGATTAATAAACAGTGTACACAAAACTCTTATCAATGAACATACACGTAACTTTGGCATTAAATATAATGGAAGACTAATAATATGTAGAGATTAGGAATTAGCCTTTCATATGTGAAAAACACATTTTGTCACACCTTGATGAAGCCTAAAGGTAATATAAAGTTTTGGGAAATTCCAAAATTGACTGGATAAAGGTTCTTTAAAATTTTGAAAATATTTGGATGCCCCTGTGGATTTAGAGCCTAAAACTCTTCTGCTTTCGAGAAAAGTTGAATATCATAATTTATCGGTGCTCCCGGTAAATTTCAATAATCTTCAAATAGCGCCTACGGCCATACAATGGTAGCTGCGACCATAAAAATCTCAGAGTATGTAGTTGTGACTATAGAATATTGTAGAATATTGTAGGATAGCATATGTTTCCAACATGTTCATTTGAACCAAATTCATAACCCCATACCAAAACTTTGTATTACCTTTAAAGATGAGATTGAGTTCAAGGAGGGGCTAGAAAGAATGACACCAAAGCCAGAGTAGAGAGTATGCGGCAGGGGAACCTTTTACTTGCACCACCACACTTTTTACTTATTGGATATTAGAAGGACAGTTTTGCAGCCACACCCCGCACTCGGCACAAAAGCACCGCACAAAGATACTCTCCGATATTTAAGAGGCCGATACTCAACTGGAAGAAGAAGAAGAAGAAGAAGATCAGTACTAAATGCTACAACCTGAGATACGACAAGAACCACAAACAAACAAACAAACAAACAAACAAGCAAGCAGCACAAAACAAGTGAAGTTTACTTCCGATTTTCCTCAAACCTGTTTCTCACATTTTTCTGCTTTAGATCAACTTATTGTAATCATGGAATGAAACAAAATGAAATGAAACGATAAATATTCAAATATCAGGAACGATTTGTCTTTGTGATCCATACAAATGTGTGATTTTTACATGTACATTTTAAGACATACATAAGACATATAAGAGACACAAATATACCAGTTATCAATGCTATAGAATATTTTCATATAAAACAAATACATCTAGATATATACAACCACAAGACAACATATAAAAAGCTAGTATTATATACATGTATGTACTCTACGATATAAATAATTTGTCTTTGTATTTACAAGTACAATAAACTATCACACCAATTGATAGTTTATAATGTAACAGTTGTTTTAAAATGTTTGAATTGCATTGCCTCCATAATACACCATGGCCTATATGCATTGTAAGTGCGCCATCGACACCCCTTCATGCTTTAGCATTATTCCGTATAGCTACTATATTCACTTTCCACTCCCATAATTTCTTCTTTTACACAGATCATGAGCAATTGATATCTTTACTTTTTCTACAAGATTTTATCTTAATACATGAGATAATTGTCAAGCCACATAGGCTTTTACTGATACACCCTATTTCATTGTCCAACTATTTGTATTTAAATGTTATTACTCTGTTTCACATATTTAAGTTGATTCTATATGTACATTGTAAATGTTTATAACCTGTTTTTAGTGTTTTTTTACTGAATTTGAAATAAAATGTATCAATCAATCAATGTAATAATTCCTAATGTTCTTTTCATTTGGTGAAACTTGCTTTTTTCAGCCACAAAATAAGTTTCAAAATCAACATTTTGTTAGAATTTTTCATCACAACCTGGCAATTTTTAAAACCTTTGATATCACTGCCTGTGCATATCATTTTCAGATACAGGACTTTTATTATATATAGAACAATGTAGCAATGAAAGGAAAATAGCTTTGTTGCCAATTTGACAAAGAATCAGTGATTAACTTAGCCCTTAAGTAATTCCTATCTTGGATTAGAAGAGGATCTGATTGTCTGATAGGTAGTCTTAATCATGCGATTGTATAGGTAAAACCTAAGGTGCAGCATAAAGTATTATCACTTTTATTGTGAATCTGCTACAGAAAATATGATATGTGGGAAATACATCATTTTCAAAATCAACAGATACTACATTTTTGGGGTAAAGCCTTCTCAGCAGCTCAACATAAAATAATAATGTAATAGTGAGTTCTTGTATAGCACTCATGTCTGTCAGACTTAACACTCCCGGCGCTCCACATTATTACCACAGCTTTAGCATGGCTGTCATTAGGCGTTCTAGCATTTAAAGGAATTAATTCCTGCCAGGTACCCATTTACTCGCCTGGGTCTAGTGTGGCAGATGCAGATTAACGTCTTGCCAAAGACATTTGTGCCACGTCAGGACTTGTGCCGCGTAGGGACTCGAATCAGGAACCATGTGGTCCACAGTCCGGTGACGTACCCATTAGGCCACGACGCCTCGATCTACAATCCTAAACTATCCTATGTGATATGTGAAAGATACTGTACTGTATGCTGGCAGAGCCTCAATATAAAGCATTATCTGCAGCATAATGTAAATCCTCCTTAATCCAGACTACATGCCTGAAATCAGATCACAATGATTTGTCGGTAGAACTATATTACACGATGCGATTTTACAGATGCGATTGATCCGAATCAAACGCAAGTCCACCATTCACAATCTCCTATCTCTTATGTTCATAGTGGCGACTGCCATCAATCACAAATAAATTGCAAAATTGCAATTAATCGCAATTGTTTATGAGAAGGGGCCCAAGGACTCAATGCGAAGGTGCAGAGCGAAGAGTTAATCATCGGTTATGCTTCTTATATGATGAGAGGTAACCTGGGGAAAGATTGGGGAATCCAGACAGAGCTCCGGGCAGTTGGTGGAGGAGTAGTGGTATTAACTTTGTCACTACTGCCTTTGAAATACCATGAGAAACTGTAGTAGCACATCAAGTTCCCTTCCTATACACCACACTGCACACATCTTTCACAAGTCTTTACACCTACGCTGAGGTGGGGAGAGAAGCGGTAATAATTGTTGGTTCTCAGGAATATCTTCCACAAGTCTTTGTCCAGACCTCTACGCTGAGATTGGGATTGAGGCGTTAATAATGTGTGGCTCCGCCTCTTCCGTGATGATGGGCAACCGTGGGAAAGACTGGGTGCGGCGGGTGGGGCTCCGAGCCGGCGGTGGTGGGGTGAAACCGTGACCTGACGTCCCCGGGGAGTACAACCGTCTGCGATGGTGGGAATAACCCTGTAGAAAGGAGGAGAGGGAGTGAGGGAGGGAGAGGAAATTCAGATTTTTACAAAATACTTCACATTTGACAAATGAAACATAACATACATGGAACAGAAGATAAGGCAGAGGAGTTTGTGTTCGATGCTTGACCATATTGCTGCCTTGACACTAAAGCTGCTTAATCATTATTATTATTTTATATTTTATTTGGCAATAAAGAAATACCTAAGAAATTGAATACAGACAATTGAGCAAGTATAGTTTAAAGATAATAAAACCACTGGAATGCCAGAGACAGAAAAAGTTAACCTAATACCTGAGGCAAAAAGCCTTATGTTCCATTTTCAGTAGTTTTAAACATAAAGTACTTTTTACAAAAATATTCAATATACAAATTACAACCGATGTTATCTGAAAATTAATACAAATCCAAATCTCCTATCACAACACTTTTAATTAGAGAGAGAAAATAAAGAATGTGAAACTAAGGAGAAAAGGAGGAGGTAAAGAAATATAGAGTTGTACAGTGTAATATAAAATGAAACAAAGTGAGAGAAAGAGAGGAATAAAACATACATCCAATATTATTTTTAAACTACTTCATATTCTATTATCAATATCATGCACAAAATTAATATACTGCAGCTCTGCTGGAGACTAAATCATTGTGTTTACATGGTTCAATAAAAAGAACAATAAGTTTACGTAGTGCCACATTTTAATTCTTTTGACGATCTGAGAGCCATGATGAATGTTTTATTCTATACTCACATCACTATCCGATCCACTGGATATAAGTCTTTCTTCTGGCTCCTCCCGGTCAACAGGATGAAACACAACGAGTAGTGTTAAAATTGGCACTATGATTTTGAAGAACTGCAATGCAAGAAAAAACATGTTTTTAATTAATATACATGTATCTGATGAAAATAAACATTTACATAACATTGCCTGCCCTGTAAAATAAGGTGGTTACATTCTTTAATTTCTCTCCTTTGGTGCAACATGTCTTAATGTGATATATGTCAACATTGAATTTGTAGGTGCCTAAAACTTGGCTTGTGAAGGTAAGAATTTATAAGAATTATAAATGTCATGCCACAGTTCATTCTTCAATAATAGAAATTAATGATCTCTCATGTAGGGCTACCTATTGTTGAAATACTATTTTTAAAGCCCATTTTGTTTTCAAAAGAGTGAATTTCTTTGAGAGTTTTTCTGCTCAAATATGTTGGGTTACATTTGATTATGTCTGCAATTACTATCTCAAATTTACAATCACGAACATGACGCTATATGTTTGAGAATATTTTTCATCCATTGAGGCTCAGTTTAAAGCTTATCTGCACTAGTTTGGCCAGGAGGGATTAGACCACACAGCGAGGTCACTGACAGGTGGCTATCTCATCAACTCAGCTCTCAAATAACATAAGAAATAGAGGATCATGGGGGACCAACAGATTGGGGAAGTTTTCTATATAGAGGGAGCAAGTAGCTACAAGTAGGACAGTGGAGCTTTAAAGGAAAACAATTATGTCTCGGGTCTCATAAAAATATATTTCTTACGATATCATAGTAACAATCAGTATTGACTTGAGTAAAGTAGAAATAAACAGCTTAAAGAGACAGTTCATGTGTATGGAAAAACTACTGTGTAAAGCCAATATGTTTGCATCCATGTACATGTACATGTACTCACCATTAGGAGCAGATACACCACACTATATGATACATTGTTGTCGTTCTGTGTATGGAAGGTGCAGAGAAAAGAAATCAAAACAGGAAAACAAAAGTTAAATCATTTACATAGAGATTTGAATATAGATATAGATAAGGGAAACACTAGAGATCGCGGACACTCATTTGTATACAGATGGGGGACACTTATCTAATTATTTATATATATATTTACAATATTTTGAAGGACATTAAACATTATTACTGAATATATCTTGCACATGTGATATCATTTCTTTCTAATCAAGATGAAAATTTTGCTTTGGAGGGGAAATGTGTCACATTCTTATTGATTATACATGTACATCTAGCTGAGAAAAATAGAAGAAGAGTGTTATTTATGCATAATATTACTAAGAAGGGACCTACAGTGTGTATAATCAATATTTATTCATATTGATTATAATTATTATTATAAGATGGCTTAGTGGAAGAGCGGTGGTCTCTTAACCGAGAGGTCCTGAGTTCGAAACCAAATCAATGCACTCATGCCCTTTGGGAAGGCTTTAATCCTAATTACCAAGTCCCTTGGAGAGGACTTAAAGCCATTAATCCCCTGGTTGCTTTACTTACAAGCATATACATGTAATGCTTTCTTTATAGCAGTCAGGTAAAACAATAACCAACCTTCGACTATTCATAAATATACTTATCTGTAAAGCGCTTTGTGAGGGCCTCCGGTCCTGAAAAGCGCTATATAAGATCGAGCTATTATTATTATTATTATTATAAAGATGTTAAAATATAAGATTGCTTACATAAACATCACTGCATCTTGTGTGACCATCCATACCTGTAAGAAACAAACATAGAAACATTAACAAAATTGTCACCGTTGACAACTTTGGTACTGACAGTAGGGCATTTAAGAGAAACCGTCTCAAAGTTATTCTCAATAATAGTGGATTTTTTAAAGAACCTTGGTTATTCCATTTGCATCCTGATTTAAAGTTACAAATTCTACTAAAATGTGCAGAAGGCTTGTTTGAATATGTTCTTTTTATAATTGACTAAATCTTTCTATTAATGTTTTATTTGTATGTCCAGTTTCCATAGGTACATACATGTACAGTACATGTCTACTTCATATTTTGTCAAATGGAATCTGATTTGTCTCTATAACCACCCTATATGTACCTTGGCTTACTCATTTATTACCTCATCCATTA
Source organism: Strongylocentrotus droebachiensis (assembly GCA_035222895.1). Lineage (NCBI taxonomy): Eukaryota > Metazoa > Echinodermata > Echinoidea > Camarodonta > Strongylocentrotidae > Strongylocentrotus > Strongylocentrotus droebachiensis. The sequence goes on along the minus strand of JAVYIG010015934.1, from coordinate 21,967 downwards.
TGTACATGTATGTTTATCATTTGTGTATGTTAATTATTGTCCTGTAATCTTTTATTCATATATTTGTATTGTATTACTTTGTAACCAGTGGAAACCAAATTTCCTGAAATGGATAACAAATTATTATACTTTACATATTACTCTTGCAGTAGTTTGCCTTATAGGCTTTTAACTTGCATTTACATTTTCACTGCTTCAGATTTTTATTGTAGTGGAAAATAAAAGAACTTATAAAGTTATTAACAACATTGTAAACCTCACACTTTTACTGCTTGGGCTACCACAATACATATTTCACATTGATAAACCAAAAATAATATGAAGTGCGTGGATCATGCAGTCAATCACAATCCTCATTAATCAGTGGAATTTGTTTAGACATACAGTACAAAATCACAAACAATTTTACTTCCTGGGAAGATAAAAAAGATACATAGAACTGAAGAGCACCAACAAACAATAGAAGTGCGTAGAAAATAAAAATCCTCATTTATAATTGGAGTTTGTTTAGACGTACAAAATCAAAAACAATTTTACTTCCTGGCAAGATGAAAAAAAGATACATAGAACTAAAGAGCTCCAACAAACATGCAGGTACATATATGGGACAGGCACCATCATAGCATAACACATATGAATAGAATGTACTTACTTCCTAACATGAAGCTATCATAGATGAGCGTAGCAATAGATGACAGTTCAAAGGCAATAATTATACTGTCGGAAGAAAAAGAAAATGAAATAATCAATATTGATGAATATCATTAATCCATGACTTAAAAAAAAAAAATTGACCGAGGTACTGTTTCATGAAGAAAAAAAGAGTTAAAAGCAGCGCATGACACTAAAAGGTATCCAGTAGTACCCATTGGGCCCTAAATTCTAACTGGTGACCCTTAAAATGTTAAAATTTCAACAAGGAGAGTGGGGGGGGGGGGATGCATATAGACCCTAAAATGAATTTTGTGAATTTCCTTTTTTCATGAAATATCCAGGTCTGGAATTATATTTTTAAATTTCAATGACTTTTTCAATAATTCCACGACTGCAGAATATAGAGCATCAAATCACATACCGGTAACAGTTGTCAGTACAGGTTCACCGATAACCCATTAAAACAAGTTTATCTATCAATATAAAACAGTGTTTCAATGGATGTTGGCAAACTTGTACTATTTACAGTTTCGTGAAACGACGCTCTGGGAAATAAAACCGTCCTATACATCATTGTTCTTGATCACATGCATGAACATGTGTCTCTATCTGATATATGAACCAAAGCCACCAACATGACTCGAGAGGTTTAATGTTCAAGGGTCTCAAATCTAGCAATCAAATATTTAGCTACACGTACGGTGTATACACTCCTCTCACCTCTCATTCAGTCACATGTCATAAACGCAATTTTTCTGCAGACGGATATTTTTAACATTCAAATTCACTTCAATACAATTTGCAAAGTGAAAGAAATTTACATCCACATATAGTTAGTAGTGTAGCGTGGGTCAAATTTAAGTCAATAATCAATGTTAAGTAACCAGTTAAAATTAGTTCATTCACCCGTTACCAATAATTGTATTTCAATAATCATAAGGCGAATGGCATACATTACGTGCTGTAATAAGTAGGACAAGCTATAACATTTGTCCTATCTAGCAACAATTAATGTATCTGATTATTGAAATAAGATTATTCGTAACAGGTGAATTCAATAATTTGCAACAAGGCACTTACAAAGATTTGTAAAAGAAATTTACCTCCATATATTTCTCTTTTGCATTCTTTTTTGGCTTCGCAGCATGGTGACATTGTTGAGTTTCTTTGTGATGTAGATGCCGCATACCATGAACATCTGGACCAGAACGCATTCTACCGCAGAGAACATCACCCAATATGGATCTAGACATGGAAGGAGAAAAACAACAGTTAGATGGAGTTGGTGCACTGTGGTGTAATGGCGAAGACTCTTGATACTGGTATGAGAGGTCCTGGGTTCAATCACTACGCTGTGCTTACATCCTTGGAGAAGGCATTTTACCCATGTTTGTTCCTCTCAACCCAGGGGGGTGTTTCACAAAGACTAAGATCGACATTAAGTCGAACTTAACTATGGCAGGCCATTAATGCCACTGGCTGCTCTCACTATTGGTCTCTTAATTATGATCTTCAGATAATATTTTTTCCTTCAATAATAAATTATCGAAAAATATAAATTCTGTAGATTTGTGAGCAGGATTTGTACGTCCCTTGAGAGACCAATGCCAGTAAATGGTGAGAGAAAATTGTGGCATTAATGGCCTGCCATAGTTAAGTCCAACTTAAAGTCTAAAGTCGATCTTAGTCTCCCCCCCCCCCCCCCCCCAAGTGTATCAAAGATGCATAGGAGTTGGCTCTCATGGGGAATTCGATACCATTTGGACGTTTACCCAATAACATGTGTTGTCAATCACCAGGATTAGCCTTCAGTTTCATGACCAATGGGCCTTAAGTAATGCTCTGCATTTTCCACCCATCCCCCATAGGGTAAAGTCATTATCTTGCATTTCCCTCACCCCAAGACTCTCTGAGAGACTAGGGGGTATGTCTTGATGGGACTACGGGTTTGCTATGTGCGAGACTTGTACACCCATTAATGGTATTTCCAGCAAGTCTGGTGTCAGCAAATTATGACCTGCTACACATGGAAACTGACGACCATCTCCCATTAAAAGGGTACCTGTCAATGTTGGGATAATATGAATTGCAAGGTTCTTTTGAGGAAGAACCAAGGCTTGCCTGGGTAAATAAGATTATTATCAAATAAATAATTCCATAGACAGTCGGAAATTATTTGAATGAAATCCCAAGAGCATGCAAAGTTTAAATACTTTGTCATAGCTTTGTCAGAGCCTAATTTCTTGAGTGGTCTTTGTAGACAGATTTTTAACTGTATTTTAAAACCAACTTTGACATGGGATGGACTGATCTCTTGAAAAAATAACACCCAGGATGGTGACTAACAAGAAGTAGGCACCAAACAAGACTAGCACTGGTACTTTTACCTTTTGACCTGTCTAGAAAGGTCACCTATCAACAGAGGCCACGTTTGCTTCTTGCATGGCCTTTCTATACAGGTTTTTAACTTTATTTTGGACCGACCTTGGCAGGTAATTGATTGATGTCTTGAAACAATAATACCAGGGTGGTGACAGTTAGGAAATAGGCAGCAACCAGGACTAGTACATATATACTCTTATAAAAATCATCTTTTAAATTTATGTTCATTTGCCTTCTCCCTTCCTCTCCTATTCTTTTCCCCATCCGTTTTGTTTTGTTATTCTAGTTCCTGTTGTTGTATTGTAATACTTAGTTCATGTTTTTGTTATATTTGACTTTCATGTATATAAGGGATTGACCATAGACAGGCCTGTAGGCCTATTGTCGATCCCACCATTATCTGTTATGTTATATTTATGGTGTATTCTTATTCGTCTTTTTGATTGTTTTGTATTTCTATCAGATTGTGGAAATAAACTTGATTTGATTTAGATTTGATACTGTCATAAAACCTGTCTAGAAAGGCAACCTGCCTACAGGGGCTTTTTATGTGGCTTTTCTAGACAGGTGTAACTACATGTATATTATGGACTAACCTTGACATGAAATGGACTGATCTTTTGAAATAATAACACCCGAGATGGTGACGGCGAAAAAGTAGGCACCAAACAGGACTAGTACTGGTAGAACAAGGCTGAAAAACAAAAGGCAAAAATCAGTATAAATTATGCACCAGATTAGATGAGTACTAACATGTAGTCATGTAGTAGAAGAAGTCTGCAAATAACAATACAACTGACAGTAGATAGACACAGTAGTAGTAGTATTTGATAACTTGTGTAGCACAAGGCACGATAGCTCAGTCGGTAGAGCAGTGGTTCGTAATCCGGTGACCCGGGGTTCGAAACCAAGGCGATGCGCTAGTCCCCTTTGGTAAGGCATTAATCCTCACTACCAGGTCCCTCGGAGAGGACCTACAGCCGTCGGCCGTCTGGTTGCTTACTTACAAGCGTTTATGCTTTCTTAGCAGTCAGGTAAAATAACCATCACATTGATATTTATAATCTACCACAAAAGACCTTGTCAAAGTTGTGAAAGGGCAATTCCATACAATGTAGGCTGTACAACATAAGTCCTTTTTCTGCATATTTCATCCAAGAATGAAGATCCAGGTATGACCATTGAATAATAGTGCTTTATTTGTATCACTAGTTATAGTCATATCAAGAGATCTTTCATTCCAGGATGACATACACCCTGTACAGGTAATGGATAAATGTCAAGTATCGTACAGGACACATTGCATGGAATCGCCTTGAACAGGACTAGAACCAATAGAATACTTAAAGATCCTGCCTCAAAGACCATACACACAATCGCCCCAAACATACTAGAACCGATAGCATACTTTAAAGGTATAGACCAGTTTTGAAAATGCCCCCCTATCAAAAAATGAAATGGAAGCTCTTATTACCAATCATGTGAAAGAATATGTTTTGACTAATACGTGATGATACAAATTTTGCCGGGATTTATATATTTGGTAAATTATTGTAGTCCCATATACATCTTTCTGTGTACAGTGCTTGTAACTTTACCAAGAATGGGCCAAATTTCTTATAATTTTGATGATTCCAGAACCTTGCAGTACACACCAATACTTATATGGTACATGGTCAACCTTTTCTGATCGATTCCACAACGTTTCTTTCACAATGCAATCACATGACCAGAACTGATCTTTACCTTTAAAGATCCTGCCTCAAGGACCATACACAAAATTGCCCAAAACAGACTACTGATACTAGTGATAGAATACTTAAAGGACAAGTTCACTCCAAAAATAACTTACTTTCAATAGAAGCAGAAAAATCAGACTAACCAATCAAAAAAAGTCTGAGCAAAATTGGATAACTAATAAGTTATGAATTTTTAATGACATTAAAAACTTTCAAAATCACTAGATAAATTGGCAACTCATTCATGAGTCTGCGACGTCATGTCCTCACTATCCACTAATTATTTTCTTATATTGATGATATAAATTTCCTATTTTCTCCCTAAGAATCTTATTTCTTCACACCAGCATCCAAGTTAGATTAAAAGTAATATGTTTTTGTGTGGATGCACTAATATAGAGTAATTTTTCCAGTTAAATCATGAAAAATGTGAATTTTGATAAACTATTTATATAAAAATCAATTATTATGAATATACAATATTCAGAAAATAGTATAAATTCTTCAAAGTTCATAAAAGATTTTGTGAAATGTCATGCACACAATATGATACAAATCATATAACCTGGGCAAAGGCATGGGGAAATCAAGTTTTGGGAAATAAAAAGGGAAATTAATGGGATTAAACCATATAGAGCAATTGATAAATAGTGAGGACATAACGTCACAAACTGATAACCATCTTGGCAATTTGTGTTGTGATTCTCATTGTTCCATAGTTTTACATACTTTTTCAAAAATTCATAACTTTCTAATTAGTTATCCGATTTGCTCAAACTTTTTTTGATCGGTTTGTCTGATTTTTCTGCTTTTATTGAAAGTAAGTTATTTTTGGAGTAGACTTGTCCTTTAAAGGTCCTTGCTCAAAGTCCAAAGGCCATACTCACAATCAATTGATATATTCTCTCTTGAGTAGCCTGACTGATCTGGCTAAGTAGAAGTGACAGGACTAGAACCGATAGATAATTAAAGATCCTTGCTCAAAGACCATACTCACGATCGCCCAAAACAGAACTAGAAACGATAGAATACTTTAAAGATCCTGGCTCAAAAACCATACTCACAATCGCCCAAAACAGAACAAGAAACGATAGAATACTTTAAAGATCCTGGCTCAAAAACCATACTCACAATCGCCCAAAACATACTAGAACAGAATACTCACAGATCCTGGCTCAAAAAAAAATACTCACAATCGCCCAAAACATACTAGAACAGAATACTCAAAGATCCTGGCTCAAAAAAAAATACTCACAATCACCCAAAACATACTAGAACAGAATACTCACAGATCCTGGCTCAAAAAAAAATACTCACAATCGCCCAAAACATACTAGAACAGAATACTCAAAGATCCTTGCTTAAAGTCCATACTCACAATCGCCCAAAACAGAACTAGAACCGATAGAATACTCAAAGATCCTGGCTCAAAAACCATACTCACAATCGATTGAGATATTCTCTCTTGAGAAGCCTGACAGATCTGGCTAAGTAGAGGTGACAGGACTAGAACTGCTGGATAATTAAAGATCCTGGCTCAAAAACCATACACAAAATTGCCCAAAACAGACTACTGATACTAAGGTCCTTGCTCAAAGACCATACTCACAATCGGTTGAGATATTCTCTTTTGAGTAGCCTCACAGACCTGGCCAAGTAGAAGTGACACACTATGACGAGTTGAGCCATCTTCAAGAGTTGCACAGATAGCTCCATCGCAGGGTAGTGCATGAAAAGCCAGTGGATTGTTCTGTCATACGCAAGAAATAGAGAAGAGAAAATTCATGAGATGTAACAAAAAAATGTCATTTTCATACCTGTATTGAAACTTTGAAAGGCCTGGTTCTATGACATTTGCTTCGACAATAATTGCTCCGGTCAATTTTGCATAATAACTCAAATTGTTACTTCAACCTTAGACCTCACAAAAGAGGCCCACAAATATTTGATAATTTTGAACTAGTCGTTCAAAATTCAAGATAGCTCCTTATACGTTTTATTCCAGCCAATGCCAATGTTGGCCCGTGAATTGTTATTATTATTAATTAATTAATTCATTCATTCATTAACGGTCACCGTATTTTCTTAAAAGTGGAGCTGAATTGGTTTGATCGGATTTACCGGTAATCAAAATTTCACACATTTTGGGAGCTAAAATTACCTTCATAGCAATTTTAGGTCCCAAAAGGGCACTAGAAATGTCATAAATTAAAGAGCAAAACCATGCACTTTAAAGGCATTTGCGGTCTTAAACAAGAACTCAACTGTCCCTTTAACCCTAATCCTAAACCTCCTATAAACCCAAATCTAATCCTAAACCATGTGTGAGTATCCTGCATCCCCCAATTACAGCAATTATCATTCATATTATTTGTTTTTTAAAGGAACTTCTGCGAGTCACTATAGACTGTTAATGAGTTGGTTCATTTAAATAGTAGATTAAAATAAATTGCAGGGCAATACATTTTCCAGTGAACTTGGTTTCTGTTTTGGTTTCAGAAAGAATAATGTAGTGATTCATTTATGTAGTATTGTAGAATCAAGAATTGTATAATGTTGTAATATACATAATTATAATATTGAATAAAATATTTTATACATCAGATTTTGTAAGTTAAATTTGCATATTTCACATTGTATATTATAATTCTAATTCCATATCTGGTTTATCTATAATTTTAATTAATTCTGATTTACCGGTAGTCATTATTTTGTGTAATGTTACATTCTTGTTTGCCCTTTTCTTGTAATTCAATATCTTTAACGTGTTTCTTTGGTATCTCTCACTTTTCCTTCCTTTTGCTTTCTTCTTTTCTTGCGCTCAGAGACATTAGTATTAAGTGCTTTACAAATATAATCTATTGTTATTAAAATTGTAATTATGATGTATAATTAGACAATTCTATTAATATGATTTGAAGTACATATATCTGTTTCACATTGAAACTGAAATAGGAGATAACATGTCATCAGATGACTTTCCAAGTTCAAGTACATGATTGAAGGAGATACACAACAGATAAACATCTCTTAGATAGTTGCACGTTTATGATTGAATAACATTATATAGAAATAGAAAGAGAAAGAGAAAGGGAGAGAGGGAGAGAGAAAGAGAGAAAGAGAGGGAGAGAGGGAGAGAGAAAGAGAGGGAGAGAGAAAGAGAGGGAGAGAGAAAGAGAGAGAGAGAGAGAGAGAGAGAGGAGAAAGAAGAAGAAGAATTTGGCCATTTCAGCTATAAACTCATATATTCAAAACTCATCAAATTTTAAATAGACTCTTGGGCCTACATATACATGAACACACCGTCTATAAATATACGTAATCCATACAAGACAATTTTCACATATCTTAACCCCATCCTGCAGGTGATAAATAATAACTTTGGAACCGGCAATAGAAATATTGAATACTACAGGTATTTGCTTCGCTCTGAAGGCAAATAGTCCCAAGTTTGTTGTTGGTCATGTATACAGTGTAGGCATTCCTTCATCGTTGTGAAAATAATACACTGAACATACATTTGTAAAAGTACATGCACATGACATGTTCAATGTATTGAACATTCAAAATCCATATTTGCTGACATAATTCAATGACACGCTCCAAAACAAGACTTGAATGAAGGGAAGGAAATAGTTGTTTTCCTTTATTCATGGACATTTCTTTTTCCTCACAAATGTCTGCAAAATATCCTCCACATCAGACAGACCTTGGAAGTTGTAAGTACTGTTCAGTGAGCAGACAGATGATTATTACCCACAATGTATATGGATGTCATCAATATTTGATATATCGATTACTTCAAGAGCAAAAATGAATAAAGAAATAAAAATTAAAATAAATCTAAAAAAATAAATATATAAAAGGTACTGTAAACGCTGTTATTTTCGCGTGATTAATTTTTCACGCTGAGCGTCCCCAAAACATATTCGCTGGTTCTTAACTTTGCGTAGCACACAATTCAGCCTGTTCAAAATACGCATAAGAAGTCATGCTTATATTTTTGCAATATCTAAAATTCGTGTTTGCCGATCTTAGCACAAAATCCGTGAAAATTAATGTACCGCAAATATTTATACTTTTACAGTAAACTAGAGGTTATAGTTCAATTTGTATAAGTAACAGATACATTTATTTGTAACAGGTGAATGTAATAATTTGTATGAGGCACTTAACAAAGGCATATATGCATACATTTGGTTACATCACGAAAATGCCCATTTTAGTGTGCGTCTTTGAGCAGTACCTACATGTACGTGGTATGCAGTCAATATTTAGGAATAACAAACAGCACACCCTTATCTGGCATAAGTTTATGCCTTTAAAGCACGATCAAACAGCCAGAATTACTACGTCAGAATCACTATCAATTGAATTCCTAACACAGTTTTGGAAAATAATTGCCATTGTGCCGGTTCAGCACCGGTTTTTTGCATATACCCTAGACTGTGAAATTGTTGCACTTTGCTCCATGACTTTGCACTTGAAGGTTTGTAGGTATACAAAGCAGTCGTGTGTAACTGTCAATACCACTTGGCAGCTAGCAATGTCAATAACAAAGGGGGAGTGACGCTATGAATGAGCAAGGACCAACAGAAGGAAGGCATGAAAGAAAAACAAACTAATATCCATGTAAAAAGATGCCGGTTAATATGTACACTGTTCTTTTACAGCAGCTATGTACAAGTAAATGTACTTACCATAATTACATGCAGGAAGGTGTACATTCATGTTATACACATGTACTTGTAGGTATATCACATGCAAAGCATGTCTGTTCATGTTAATAATTTAAGCAATTTCTTTTTTAAACTTTGATAATTCATTGTAACTTGAAAAAGTTAAGATAAACAGACATGTATCACAAACAGGTCATATCTTTTAAAGTCAATGTTTGATCTCTAATAAAGTAAACTCCCGTCCATCTATATTTTTTGGGTGCCTTCATGTATAGTCAGTGGACTCAGACAATGATATATACACTGTATATGGATGGAATCAACTGCTCTGATCCGGTGTGTGGGTTGTTAATCTAGCTCCTCAGGACAAAGTCCATCAAAGTCCATCAAAATGATGTTATTAAAATGCACTCCTTGGCATATATTTGCATGATCTGTTTTGAGAAATTTAGCATACCGGTAGGCATGTGAAAAAGAGAAAAAAGTTAAAATACATATTCATAATATTTTCAGCTGTTTACTCTTGTTTGATATACGACTGTTGTATGAATGAATATTTGTTTGAATAATTCTATTTCTCTGCACTTATCTATATCTATATTTTGAAATTCAAATTGACACGGTTCAAGCATTTTCTAAAGGTTGGTTTTTTAATATTCACTTCTTTGCCTCTGGCATGAGTAACACCATTCCTTTCATGAAAGAGAGATGGGGGGTACACATACTTTATTGGAATTTCATTGGGAAAAAAATGTCTGCATGCATGTCATGCAGAGACATCTCAATTATTTACTGTACAATGGGCAGGTATTAGAGTATTGAGATGCCTTTTGTTGCGTGTGGGTGGCTGGAATGATATTCAAAAGGATGAAGGGGGGGGGGGGGAGGCGTGGAGGTTCTACACAAAATGGTACAATATGACTATTGAAGCACAGTATTATTAAAGCCTGGCTGACGTCATTGCTCAACAAGTCGGGAACTTTGACCCACATCTGGTATAATATCTTTATCTACACCTGTACATGTACAGTATACAACTTGGTCTAAATGTACACGATTCTACAATCATACAGTGTGCAAATATATCTAATTCACATTTCATGCAGTTTTTAAACTAATTCAAGTTTAGTTCTGGTCATGCAATCAATCGTGAAATAAATAGGCCATATGTGTTGCCAGGTAGGACAACCACTATGGCTTGTTCTATACCTAAAAACACGTACAACTGTAATTAATGTATAAAATTGCATTCTGACTATCAAAATACAGAGGTGAAAAAATAACCTGCAACATGACACCTAAAGATTTATGTATTGAATCTGATTACACAAAAGTGGTCTATTATTGTCCGGAGACAAGTCTGCCATGATCATATTACTCTTCAAAATTTAAATTTAAAAAAAGAATGAAAAAAACTTGCTAATCATTTTTCATTGTTACCAGAAATAAACCTCTTTAAGCAATTCAGCATTCTTTTAAATAAAATTTGTAATGTCTCTGTGGGAAAGAATAAAATGAGCACTCAAAAAATATCACAACTTTAGAGAGTTAAGTAAATATATATGCCTTTATCTGGATGTCAATTTCATGAGAAGTACCTCTTGAAATATCAAAATCATAAGATAAACATTGACAGAGCCAACATTTCCTGGTAAGAGGATATTTTGGGACTGGGAATTTCTACAAGTAAACATGTGTGTGTCAATATATCATGGGGAGTGTTTCACAAAGACTAATATCGACTTTAAGTTGGATTTAACTATGGCAGGCAGTTCATGCCTCTAGTTGTTCTAACCATTCCTGGCATTGGTTTCTCAAGGGACGTACAAATCGTGGTCATAAATCTACAGAATTTATGTTTTTTGATAGTTCATTATTGAAGGAAAAAATATTATCTAAAGATCATAATTGAGAGACCAATGGTGAGAGCAACCAGTGGCATGAACTGCCTGCCATAGTACTTAAGTCCAACTTAAAGTCGATCTTAGTCTTTGTGAAACACTCCCCTGAACTTGCATTACCTCTCCAAAGATCAAGAGATATGGCAGACATATTTTGGGAGAACGAGATTGAGAGGGAATTGAATTTCAGGGAATGAGTTTAGTGATTCATCTGTAATAAAACAGAAATTCTTTTTCTCCGTTGGCTGAACAATAACATAGCTCATGTAAACAGTAGAATTATACATAACAAAGAAGTGTACAATATATGTATATATGCGATCACTAAACAAAAGATAATACAAAGGAGGTATCAAGGAAGTTACAAAACCAATGTGTGCCAGAAAAATAATACAGGGAAAAGAAATACAGGAATAAGAAATACTGGTACAGGAAAAGAAAAAGAGATAAGAAAAGAGTGACAACAACAAGGATGGAGAGACGTTAAGTAGCTACAGTCAAACCTGCTTTAGTGACCACCTGTCTACAAAGACCACCTGTCTACAAGGACCACAATTTTTGTTTCCGTTGAAAATCGTTTCTCATTGAAACATGTACGAAAGGAACCTGTCTACAAAGACAACTTTTTGTGTTTCCCTTGGGTTTGACTGTACTATCAATGAATGCGACTTGTTTAAACTGCCAAGAACTTTAATGCGCAGGACCCAGATAAACGGAAGAAAAAGGTTGCTGCTTACATTAGGAGACATTCTACTGATGCGAGGGAGAACACAGCAACTTGATGGTATCTCCTCCCAATATCCACCAGCCTAGCAACCTGCAAATAAAAAAAGAAAGGAAGAAAGAAAAGAAAGAAAGAAGAAGAAAAAGAAAGAAAGAAGAAAAAGAAAAAATTATGAAAACAAAGTTACATGTACATAATGTGGTAGAAATTAAAGGATTTCATGCGACACATGGGGCAATTGTTCTGGGTGCTTATAATGCATTGAGAGAAAATATATTGTATGTATAAAACAGAAGCTAATGTTACATTTGTATTATGTGGTGGATTTGTTTTTCAGTGGGGGGGGGGGGGGGCATACTGCCCTTAGCCCAGTGAGCTATCCCATCATATATATGCTTTCCTTTAAAAAAAAAAAAAATCCTATCCAAAAAAGAAAAGAAATATGAATACATGTATAAATGGTTGACCCTACAGTGTATCATTACTACATGTACAATGTATTACCCAAAAGGAAGGGAATAGCCATCACTTTAAACCTACAGAAATAAACAAATCAAAGGATTGATGGAGAAGAGGAAGTAATAAACTGACATTAGTTCGCACAAGTCTAGACTACAATTACTATGAAAGATAAGTCTCTACATACAGACTGAACCTTGTAAATGAAGATAACTTAATTTATTTGTTGTTAGGATTGATAAAACGAAAAGTGTTTAGCGAATAAATCTGTGGCCAAATACTGTACAAAATTAATGAATTTTGCAAGTCCTACATGCAAAGTAAATTCCATGACTTTTCAATGACCTAATATTTTTTTTTCAAGACCTTTTTACTTGGCAACGTGCCTACAGTATGTCATTTAACTCTGGGAATTTCCAATAGCTACAGCCCTGTGACTGTTTTTATTCATGAATAATTTTTCTCATTTTCTATAACTTTTTGTATGACTTGGTAGTTTCAATTTTTCAATGAATACATGAACCCCAGTCCAAAAAAATATTCTTTCATATTTAAATGACTTTTCAAGGTTGTCCATGAACATGATAATTCAACTGTATAAAAAGGGATAAATGTAGACAGTTTCAACACATAAAGAACTGGAAGAAAAAAAAGGAAAAAGATTTGCTCGAGATCCAAGTACAAAGAGTGCACACAGGACATCCTTTTTCCCTTGATTTCTTACTCTGCGGGTATTTTCACTTTCTATTTCCAAATCAACAGAAATACAAGAAATTTGACAAAGACAAAATGGATTCTCTTTCATTTCCAAACAAAGTTTGTTTTAATGGACTTGAAAGTGGTCACGGACCTCTTCATATCAATGCCAATTAAGGATGTCAACTTCAGTGACTTTGGTGGTTTTAGAATGGACAGTGTACACACTGTACTTTCACTCTGACTCATGTTTGGAAACAGCATTTCATTGTGTGCACTCAGGGACACAAAGATCATTATGAATTAGACGATCCTTACTTAGTTGCATTCACAATAGTTTTATTTTTGTTTATGCAAGTCATAAGTATCAATAGGCTATTTTTGCAATGTAACCAATTTATAAGTGCCTCGATAAGAATTATTTCCTTCACCAGTTCCTTCACCAGTTTACAGGGTGTATATGAATCATTGTACAAATGTATTTCAATAGCCAGAATGCAAATCACATATACATGTATCGTGTGGTTAGGTAGGGCTAGCCCGAATGTTTGTCCTACCTAGCAACAACTTATGAATTTTAACTATTGAGATACTTACATGTACATACATTCGTAACAGGTGAACTAAATAATTTGGAATGAGGTGCTTTACAAAGGCATATCCATACAGTTAGTTACATTACAACAAATGGCAAATTGGGAAAACATTTGCCAATGTGTATTTTTTTCACTGCAATTGACAACAGTCTATAACTAATGTAGTTTTGAAATAATATTAAGTAATGTACACAGTATCAGGAGGGGGGGGGGGCACCAGATAGTTTTTCTGGGGGGGGGGGCAGAGGTTTAAAAAAAAGTTGACAAACAATAACACAAAATATTTTGATTTGCACATGCTGAAGTGAATTGAATACTGGTATTAAAAAATAAGTTCAATTGCTGTTTGTGTTATATTGAATATATGCTGACTTACAGAGCTTTATTGCACTCTACACTGTACATACTGTACATGTACAACCAAGGCATAAAAATCAACAATTACCTTTAACCTACATTTAACTTTAACCTACATTTAAATTATTGACAGACTGGGTGTCTAACCTATGAAATTTATCAGCAAATTCAATTGGTTTATTTACTGAGCCTTGTATCAATAAGGGTAATTATCCAGTAGGCATTCTGCTTGAAAAATTAAAAAGTTTGGATGTTGGATTTTGTTTTAATCAATTATGTTTACACTTCAGTCCAATGAACTTTGCTGATTTTGATAAACTTTATGTGAATACGGTAGCCCAAATATGGTTACTTACATGTACATGTATATTATGTAACATTTAGTGGTACAGTGTAGGACAGTGTACATATAAACAAAGCATACAAATCAACAATTACCTTTAACCTACATTTAACTTTAACCTATACTTAAATTATTGACAGACCGGGTGTCTAACCTATGAAATTTATCAGCAAATTTAATTGGTTTATTTACTGAGCCTTGTACCAATAAGGGTAATTATCCAATAGGTATTCTGCTTGAATAATTTAGCAGTTTGGACGTTGGATTTTGTTTTAATCAATCATGTTTACACTTCAGTCCAATGAACTTTGCTGATTTTGATAAACTTTATTTGAATACTGTAGCCCAAATATGGTTACATATTATGTAACATTTAGTGGTACAGTGTAGGACAGTGTACATGTATGGTGGTTCATTCCCTTTACTTTCAGAGTTCAATTGAGAGATTTAGAATTTGAATCCTAACTGAGTCTGATACTAATGCCCTTTTGCAAGACATCTTTGCTCATTAGCCAATTGCTTTTTCTCCCAAATATTTTTCATGAAATTAACCTGGCTTCAAATAGCTCTAACGTAGTTTTGGCCCTTTTTTGTAAATGATAAAATTGACTAAATCCTAAACTGCTTAAAAGGAATATATTGCCAATTTTCAGGTTAAATATGAGCCTTATCACTTAGAGTGTCAAATAAATGAGAAGTTTGTCTTGTATAGGTTCCTTCTTGGTGATACATTGTGACATTGAATTTTTGATCATTGCCTTTAAGGTCTAATGTTTCTTTCTGGTAGATAACGGCCACACCCTTTTTTTCTTTATCAATGGCATGGTACATGTATGTGTATTGTAATTAGGCTAGGAAATAATAGAATAATAGAATGTAAATGTCTGATAAATACATGTAGTCAAACCTCCTTAGTGACCACCTGTCTATAAAGACCACATTTTCTGTTTCCCCTGAATATGGTTTCTCATTTATACATGAACTAAAGAAACCTACATGAAGAACACCTGCCTATAAAGACAACTTTTCATGAGCGGTCTTTATATACACATTTCACTATAGTAACAGTAAAATGGAATTGTCCTTTTCATCTCTTAACTTTATTTCAAACTGCTGTCCTCATACAAAAAGCAGATGAAAGGATTTTCCTTCACCAATATTTGAAAATGAAGAAAAAAAACACACACTGTGCATTCATCTACTTACCCGTACTAGGCATAGCAGACCCAACACCACCACAAATAGGGAGAGGATTCCATTTCTGAGAATAACAGAAAAGGGAGAAAGAAAACAAAAATTGAGAGGTCATAATAATAAACAAGTACATGTACCATTAAAGGGCCCATGACATCGAAATACAAGTGTATTCCTGTTGGTATGCAGTCCTGCATACATCTCATATTTTGATATGTAAACTTCTGAATTTGTTTCATAGATTTTTAAATATTTGTTGAAATATTTGTTTTTCAAACTTGCTAAGATCCCACCCCAAAAACCTCCAGATCTCATCCTCCTTGTGACATCATCTGCTATTGTTATTGTTTGTGGTAATTAAACAGGTGGTCAACTTTGGCGAAGTTACATGCCACTTTCTCAAGTTAGCTCATTGATGACTGACAGATGATGTCACAAGGGGAATGAGATCTGGAGGTTTTTGGGGTGGAGCTTTAATTAGCAAGTTTGAAAAACAAATATTTCAACAACAACAAAATAATCTATGAAACAAATTCAGAAGTTTACATATCAAAATATGAGATGTATGCAGGACTGCACACCAACAGGAATACACTTGTATTTCGATGTCATGGGCCCTTTAAATGTTACAAAAACAAAATTGCTGTTCAATCAAATTAGACAAAATGTAGTTCATACATGTACATCCTGTACTGTACATGTATAAAGGTCAAATATCAATGAACAGTTTTTCTATTAAAACAAAAATATATATTTGTGTATTACAGTTGACTTGAGGAGTTTCGAAGAGTCGAAAGAGGTACTCAAATTGACTAGTTTCAGGTTAAATATTAATAAACAGCTGTTCTATTATTAAAGAAAAAACAAATCATTGGTATATATGTTGACTCAAGGAGTCAAATTGACAAGTTTCAGGTTGAATATGAATAAACAGCTGTTCTATTTTTGTTTAAATGGCGGTAATGAATGTGTATGTACAGTACATTGGACTAATGCAATTACAAATTTCTTTCATTCCATATTACATGTGTAAAAATCTAAATATATGAACATCTACATGTACATGTACATGTATTCATGGGGAAACAGGCCCAACATATATTCATAAAAGTCATGTTTGCCCATGTCTATTTTATACCCTTTTAAAATTATTTTATCATTATCATTTTTATTGATGTTTTTTTTCACTTCCCTGCAAGTTTGCACATTAAAGCTGTTCAATTGTACTTGTACATGTACAAATGTATACAGAGTAACAAAACAAAGGAAAACAAATTATTCTTTAAACTATAGAACATCCCTAACAAGCTTTTTTCCTTTCTTTCTCTTTCTTAATTGCTGTTTTTTTTTTCTTTCTTATTCCTATTTTTAAATAATCTGAAAAGTGTTTTGTCATTTGCTTTTGCCATTGCGTGTACAGTTGCAAACGAGTACTGCCCTGACTAGATCCATGGTCTTTTAAAGTTTTAGATCTTTCCACTTTGTGATTAAAAATTGAGGCCACAGTTACAATAATAATTTTGGTCATATATTTTATTTAACCGATGCTGTAGAACACCCTGAGTACATATACTGTACATGTATGGGTATATTTGCTTGCTAAACAAGCACATCCTGAACAGAAAGTACATGTACTGTACGGGAAGAAATATTTGTAGGTCACTGCCAAGATCCAGAGGATTAAGGGGATTTTTCTTTCAAAACTTCACCCAAATGTCAAGAATGTTTCATTCCTCACTGCAGAAGTACTATCTGTTATAAATGCACACATGTACAGTATGTATCCATATTTATGTCTGTACACGTACAGCTCATGAGGCCATTTTCGTAATGTACATGTAACAAAATTTAATTCATCTTTGTAAAGTGTCGTGAATAAAATATTTCATTCACCTGTTTCAATTAACCAGGTCCCCATTTCTCTCCTTGGTATGGAGTGGAAAATATAGATTAATGCCTTGCCAAAGGACATAGTGCAGTGTCAGGATCAAACCCACCCATGAACTTTGCATTGCAAGTCAAGTGCTTAAACCACTCAACTATGACACCATTTACTGTATAAGAACCTCAAGTTTGGGAGTGTTTTACAAAGACTTAGGGCGCGTTCATGCTTGATTTTGAAGGTAGAATGAGCGATCTGAAACGCTCATCATAAACGCTCATCGTGATCGCAGTTCCACAGTGTACTGTTCATGCTAACTTCTCTGGCTCCTCAAGGCAATTCTCCCTGTGTGGCCCTAATTGGTCTTCCAGCTGGATTCGCAAACCTTCACTGTGCATGCTACGTAGACCCACTAGAGGTCAGTGCGTTGACCCCATTTAAACGCATTTACAAATTGTAAACGCATCTTTTTGTGAGTTTACGATCGGCGATCGTGATCGCCGTTTTTCGGTGATTCTACAAAAGTGAGCTAAGACGCAACCGTGTTTTAAACTAAACGCGTAACAGATGCCTGATTCTGGCCAGAAAAAGTGAAGCATGAACACGCCCTTAGAAGATCGACTTAAGTTGGACTTGAACTATAGCAGGCCATTCATGCCACTAGTTGCTCTCGCCATTGGTCTCTCAAGGGAGGTCATAAGTCTACAGAATTCCTATTTTTTGATAATTTATTATTGAAGAAAAAATGTATCTAAAGATCATAATTTCTAAGGTTTTTTTCCTCTAGTTTGACATAGATCTGGTTCAAGACTTTTTAAGGGCATAAATTGCCTGCCATAGTTCAAGTCCAATTTAAGTTGATTATTAGTCTTTTTTAAACAACCCCCCCCCCCCCCCTCCCCCCCCCCCCCCCCCCTGATCAAACAAACTCTACCCCCATCTCACCTGACACAAGCTAGAGGGTCAAAGTTACATAGACACCCCAGGAGCACAACATCCACAGGCGGAGTGTGGTTATGCTTCGGCGTTGTCAAGACGACCAGGGCATCCTCTGTAACCGACGACAGAGGCTCCGTGGGTCCGACTAGGAAGGCGTAAGAGTCTGTTACCATAGCGATGCTGACATGGGTGGGGCTGTTTTGTTCGTGATGATGTTTTCTCCGAGAGTTGCAGGGTTGGAAGTTGTTACCGATGCCAATTAAGGATTACATCTTGGAAACTGTAAATGGAAAATATGAATACCAGTATGGTGAAACCTGTAGATAAAGGACAACTTATAAGGAAAAAAGAATTGTGGTCTTTATGGACAGGTGTCCTTTATGGACCCTCTTCAATGAGCAACACCGTTCAAAGGAAACAAAAAAGAATGGTCTTTACGTTCATGTACAGGTGGTTGATTAAATGCAGAAGAAACCAAATAATGTGTTGAATATCACTAGAAATTAAACACTTTTCAGAAGGACATACCGGTATACAAGTACAGCACCTTCCTGAGGGCTCTTTCATGCTCTTGTTATTTACATATAACAAGTTACAAAAACTGTTATCAGCTACTGAAATCGTGGCATTTGATTGGTTGAGAGCAAATCTGTCATAGAAATTTAGCATCTGTTATTGACAGGAGGACAGGGAGCAACTTTAGAATACCCAACCACAAAAATTGACCAAATATTTGTAGGGTATCGAAAGCTTCACCAATAAAGCTCAATCTCAAGACTTAAAGATAAAGACCAGTTATGGTCATGCGATTGCATTGTGAAAGAAACGTTGTGGAATCGATCAGAAAAGGTTAATCATCTAGCATATAAGTATTGGTGTGTACTGCAAGGTTCTGGAATCATCAAAATGATAAGAAATTTGGCCCAGTCTTGGTAAAGTTACAAGCACTGTACACAGAAAGATGTATATGGGACTACGCACATGTGCGCGACACATGCGTTTATCTCTCACATACCAATACATAAACTAATTTACCAAATATATCAATTAGTAGGTGGTTTCCCGGCAAAATTGTTATCATCATGTATTAGTCAAAACATATTCTTTCACATGATTGGTAATAAGAGCTTCCATTTCATTCTTAGAAATTGGGGCGTTTCCAATACTAGTCTTTACCTTTCAGCTTTCTAAGTAACACTAAACCTAATCTTAACCCTAACCCTAGGTCTTCGAAGTTTATGTACATTAACCCTATTGGTGGGGTTAACTTACTTATTACCAACAACAAGACAATATGATAATGGTGACAGAAGCTCAATCCTCAGGTGATGTCTGCTAAACGTGGGAAATGTTACCTGTCAAACATTTCCTTGAGGTAACATTAAAAAGTGATGAGTTTTAAAGGGAGTGGGTCGTCGGTTCCTGTGTGCACGAGGCCATACTTCGCTGACACCAGACTTGGTGGAAATACCATTAATGGGAGTACAAGTCAGCACACAGCGAACCCATACGCCTATCAAGAAATACCCCCTCGTTTCTAGAAACTTGGGGAGTCTTTGGGTGAGGGAAAAGTGAGATACATAATGTATATATGGGGGAATGCAAGGCATAATTAGTAATTAGGCCTGTAGGTCATAAAACTGAAGGCTTATCATGGCGATTGCCAACACCTGTTGTTGATTTTACAATGAGAGCCCACTCCTATGCCTCGTTTACTTTATCACTGAAAACAAAAATGTAGAGATGGTAAAGGAAGAAGGAAAAATAAAACAGAGAAAAATACATACAGTTCATCTACAAAGTACATGTGTATTGTGTATGAGTGTGTAGAAAAGGAACTCGAGCAAGAGAAGCATCCGACTCTGGAGAAGGAAGATGCAGGGACTTATCTTGGCACCTTGCCAAGGGTATTCCCCAGATCTTACTGGTTTTCCCCCGGCAACAATAATGACAATTGTACGTGTCTCCACATCCATCCCTTAATTCGTTATTACAGATAAAGGTTAAGATCTGGTCATGTAATTGCATTGAGAAACTGTCTGGGAGCAATTTAGAAAAGGGAGATTTACAGTATACGTATCTTGAATGCTTACTTTAGCGCCTTATTACAGCATCTCAGCTACAACCAGGGTAATAATATGATACTTTGAATTAGACGCAGTGGATAAATTTAGTAGCTGCCCCTGCGTTGTGTGTTAACGTGCCCCTCCCCTTGTTTCATAGACGCAGGCTATGTTAAGTGGTAAACACTCCGTCCCTTGGATAGGACGTTAAATGGAGGCCCCGGGTGCAGGAGAGTCATCACCCTTGAACGTTAAGGAACCCACTGCACTATTTGTATAATAGTAGGGGAAAACCCTGGTGTAGTGGTCCACCTGCAGACCCCAGTAAGTTCAGTATTGGTGTTATATCCTGACTAACATGTATGGATCCTGCCAAGTATCGATGTAGAAGTAGAATTTCTATCATACATGTATGTAAATGGACCTACATGTAGATGTGTACATGTAGTTTTATGATACTGGAGAGATTTCACCATGGATATTTCAGATCCAAGTATAAAAATAAAAGAGTATTTTATGGTGATAATCTTGTTCAAATTTTAATGCAGATATGTAGTTGAGATAACTTAAAATACGTTGTGTTTCAGAGCCCCTGGTTAAAATTGTTATGGAAGGTGAAACCCCGTTTTTTGCCCTATTTAGGACACCAAAACGTGACATGAAAAAAACCTAGTTCCTGGTAATGGGTATTCTCTAAATTTGTATGACTACCGGTATCTGATGTTCAATTATTGTCTGATAGTAAGTGCTGAATCTATTTATGCTCATGTCATTAAAAATCTTAGGTTTCGTGGCAAAGTTTGTTCATAATCACCCTTTTTTACATCTTGTACCGTTTGTTATGCATGGTGTCCACCATGCGACACGCGTTACATTTGGTGCCTCTGCATGATGAATGCACATTATATGAACAACTTTGAAAATTTCCAGTTTATTTCTTCGAAGAACTCCATGGATCAAATCAATTAAAAAAAGATGGAGCTTGAAATGTAATAGTTAGAAAAATAGCGCATGTTTGAAATTCTAGAAATTCTTTGGTGTCCACCCATAACACGCGTTATATGAAACATACAAAATACAATTTTGTTAAGAAAACTTCATTTATAATCTTTCACAAGAAAGGCTTTCCACATTGTGTATATAAAATTCATTGAATTGTTCAATTTTGATTCAATTTTTTTTTTTTTAATTGTGAACCTTTGGTGTCCACCCTAGAGGACTGGGTGATGAATGTTATATGGCATCATGCATTCTCATGAAAAATGAAAACAATTAAAAGTTAATTGTTCTAAAGTTATTTTCTTGTTCAAGGAGAACATACAGTTTCATTATCAATCAATAATAAATATCTTACTTATG
>JAVYIG010015933.1:0-33474 GCA_035222895.1 Strongylocentrotus droebachiensis | reverse complement strand
CCTCTTTTTTCCCTTCCCTTTATCTCGTCTTTTCCGTTTTCTTTCCCTTTCCTTCCTTCTCTCTTATTTTATTGATGGGGGGGGGGGGGGAGGCCCTTTCGGCTCCCGATCTCCTTCCCCTTCTTTTCTTCTTCCTTTTCTTTCTTTCACTTTCGCTCCTCTTTCCCTTTTCCTTCCCTTCTTTTTCTTCTCTCTCTCTCTCTCTCTCTCTCTTTTTGCGGGGGCGGGGGGGGGGGGGGGGGGGGGAGGCCCGCTCGGCCCCCTGGATCCGCGCCTGAGCAAAGTATAAGCCCACTTCCTCAGAAAGTAGACATCATTCTGCATACACCAAGGCCAGTGAACCAACCTGGCTAAGAGGGAAGGTGATCTCCACAATCTCTTTTTAAATGTATACCATAGAGTTAGAATATGGTAGACAAGTACGTTGCTACGTGGACCATATGAGACACTTTACTCTAGCAAGAGAAGCCTAGTTACAGCCGTCAATCGATAATAAGTGAGTAATCAACAGTCCACAGAGGCTCAGCCAGATCAAGCATAGCATTCAAGCCAAAAAGAAACGTACCCAGCAATTGAATCTTGTACGATAGAGACCCGTTGCCTTGATGCTCAACACTCTAACTTTGACACTGAAACAGTTGACGACCCTGTTCAAAGAGAGCCACTCGGTACCTCTAGAAGTGAGGTTGCCTAGGCCTGGGATTGCTAGACCCTGATCATGTCCGGAAGGAGAGTGTCGAACAGACAAACACAGACATCCTTAACATTTCCTGATTTTATTGTGTACAGATATATGTTAAAAATAAAGACACAGAGACAGAGATTTTATCATCATTATAAATCCAAACAGGTTCATAAGGTTCATGTTATTGTCCATTTAACGATGGAAATTCGTCGTGTTACAAGGTATTACGATACACATATATATATATATATAACATATACACTCATACAAAAATTCAATAAAATAATTTTTGAATTGTGCAATTAACAATCAAAGATATAGTCATGCATCGAAAATAATATACATGTATACCACGTGAGGTGGAATGAGGATAAGTTTTTACAAGTATCAATAATGTATTGCATTTTAGAGCCGATTTGTACAACAGCATGCTGATCTCAAACATAGTTTTCGTTCAAGGAATGCTGATTATTCATTAGGATGGCTTTTGCTTATTCTAGTGTCCTATTTCGACATAGATATCTGAGGTTGAATTCTGTCCTATTATCTTCTCCACCTGTCTGATGATTTTAATCAACATGGGGAAGTCTCCTTTACGACAACTCGGGTACCAGACTACACAATCAAACGAGACCACTATGGTGCAATCGACAATCAATTTTCTAAGAAAAAGAAAATAACATGTGTACACAAAAGAAATGTACCTATAAGTGATTCCTTTAAAGGAATGATAGTAACACATCTACAAATTGCGTCATTTGTGTAAGTAATGCTGACAAATTACAAAGATTGGTAATATGCATTATCAAGTTTATATCCAAGGAATGAAAGTTTAAATTTAACTATTTGGTTCAAAATGACAAGACTCATATTGTCAGCTCAATTATGACTATTGTTTAAAACTTCAGCCATATTTGCTTATTTGCATAAGTTATTTCACTAGGTTTATATTTCATCAATGTGTTTTTAAATTGTATGAAAAGATGTAGGATTACAATTTCATAAACATGTGTCATTTGCTAGCTTGTAAATTAAACAATGGTTCAGTTAAAAGCAAGACAGTGTTGATTAGGGATTATATATACATCAAAACAAATCCGTCAAAATGTTGAAATATTGGTAAAGTCTATTAAAGATATGCATCTATAATTTGTAACACTAAAATACGGAGATGCCAACCCTCCTGATTTTCAGGGAGGCTCTCAGTCTATGCATATATTGACAAGTGACAAAAAGTAATACCATACAATTTATACATCTTTTTTTTTTACAACAAATTAATGTTTACCTAACAAATAAATCCATAAGGGAATTAGTCTTTTTCCTTCTACAATTTAAAATATTGTTATTGGATGTGACTACTAAAATCTATGTTTCTACTAAAACAGAGAGACAAAATGGATGGTTTATCATGTCATATTCAAAAGTCCATTTGTTTAGTGGATGATAAAACTGACAATAAATTAATGGCTAATCATTATTCAATGCCTGTAACTTTGATTTTAAGTAATCCTTTCTGACTATTGGATACTTAATTTCTATAAATATCTTTAACTATGATATGTACACAGATAAGGCACTATCATATTTCCCCCATGACCCTAGTCCCCAGTCAAAGTACATATAACAGGAGCACGCATGGAGATTCACGATATAAATTGGTATTTACATCACGCACACACACATACACAAAGTCTATCCTGAATAAAAAAAAAATGATTTTAAAGAACAAAACAAAACAAACAACAAAATAAAAAAGAGAGCAAGAGAGAGAGAAACAAAAATAACCTAGAAAGGAGGAAATGAGGTAATATCATTATTCTATTTATGTTTCCACATTTCAGAATACATCATCACACATCAAAACAACATTCAGCACAAGATGGCTGCCATGGGCTTGCTCGTACTCAAGGGTAAGTGTCGACCATTTGCAGATATCTGGAGAGATCACTAAAAGACAGTGTCTGCTCGGAGCCAGAAAAGTGTTACTTTATATCAATCTACATAAAGGTGGTATGCCCACAATTTTTACAAGGATTTGAGTTTCCAATACAAATCTTATAGACAATCTTGAACACACAAATGACATTTAGTGTTCTTCATAAAGGTATTGAAGTATAAACATTGGCAGTGTGGAATGGTATGGGGGTGTGGTTTGAAGGTAGGCAGCATACACATCACAGCTGAAGGAGGGGGGGTCATACCATTAGGGTTTCCTTCTTTTGGTTGGAGGAGCCTCTGGCACAGAGGGTGCTGACCGTCTTGTCGTTCCTCTTGAAGTGGACTGCCCTATTGAGTTGGAAGATGTGATGGACATTGGAATAGGAGAATGATCTGTGCTTGAAGCTTCAGCCGATTCTATGATCGAGGACGAAGGGGTAGAGACACAGAAATAATAACAATATTCACCAAGTCTATAAACCAATGATAAGCCACGTTAACTGATCAAGACAATGACTTAGCATGGTTAGCTATATTCCCTGCTCAGCATTGACTAGAGCAAATGTACTAACAAAATACAATTTTCACTGAATGTTTTACTTGAATGTTTTACTTAAATGTTCTAAATTGATCATGCATTGACAAAATTAGGTTTTAAATACTTTGAGACCACACCGGTCATGCCGAAAGAAAGATCTGGGAGTTTCACATGTGTGACAACAATAGACTTTTCCATTAAATGGTGAGAAATTAGGTTCCAGTAAATTACGTAAATGTGACACTAAACTTTAACAATGTGACGTGTGACTGTTGCCACTTCCACAGTTAAGTGTATGAGCAAGTACTTAGCGCGCTCAGTGCCGGAAATTCCAAGCAAGCGCAGAAGTAATTTTCCACCTTCATCACGTTCGGCGTGATTATTTTAAAAAAAATACTAATTTGGATCTATTGAACAAATCTATGAACATATTTTGGTCCTTTATGACAAAATAATGATTACAATAATAATAAATTTTGATATTTATATAGCGCATATATCCATTACACAATGTGCTCAAGGTGTTCCAACATTACCCCGGCTCTGTTACCGTTTTTGATGCTCACAGTATCCAAGGAAATAATTCCTACCGGTAGGCATATAACACCTGGGTAGAGAGTGGCAAATGTAGATTAACAGATTTCCAAAGGACATCAGTGCTGCTGCGAGATGTGAGCCACGGACCACGTGATCGACAGTCCGCAGTCCGACGACGTATCCACTAGGCCACGACCCCTCTACTGCTGAAAAATTCGGACTTACTGATTTTCCGGTTGATGAGGTCAAGCTGTTCCTCATCCTCCTGGCAATCCCGTTGCTTGGTAACCATATCCCCTGATCTTAGGGCTGCCTCCTGGTCATTGTATTCGACTTGAATCAGCTCACGACTTTCCATGGCATGCATGAACTGCTCCAGGGTTTCTGTATTATATTAGGAGCAAAATTGTAAATTTGCTCATGATTCAAAATTTCCAAAGGATATTAATGAAGTTGGTACTATATCTGAATCTGATTGAAATTCTTAATTAATTTGTAATAAAATCTTCAAGAGCTATAGGGAAATGGTCACATAACGAGTACTAGAGTTGCGTAATTATCAGTCCTGTAAAATAATGTAGAAAAACATACATGCAGATAAACAATATTTTGTGAAAGGTTTTGCGCTCAAATTAGTCTTCTCCTCTGTTTTAACTGTCTAGGAAAATGATTTTGCAAGTCAACATGCCTGGGCCCGTCTTATTAAAGAGTTGCAACTGATCCACAATGATTGCAAGTCCTCCAATTAAGCGATCACAACGTTGAAATTGCCTGCCTCTCATAATTATACAGTGTCGCAATTGATTAAGAACCCAAATTTAGTTTGCAAATCAATTAGGATAAATTTTATCTCTCAAAGGCATCGGCCTAAGCCATGTTAGACAGGTGATCTTGCCAAAAAGACAATTAATCGATCAGTTAAGACTGTAACCTCTCTCTCTCTATGAGGACTCACCCATCTGCTTTTCCAGTGATTTTAACTGTTTGGGGGGAGGTTCACCAAAGACGCGTCCCCGAAGGTCTGTTGGACAATGGTTCTCACGTCCTCCGAACTTTCCGTTGCCACGAATACAGTCGCCATCGCGAGTGAGGAGCGTGGGGCAGGGGATGTAATTCACAATCTGAAGAAGAGAGAAGACAGAGGACATTATGGTATGAAGCATGGTTTACACTTTGAGATCCATAACACTTTTTGATCTTCATTCAAATAAACAGGTATTCAGCTACATGTATTGCATGCATGTTTGATGCAGCTAGGATTTACAGAAAATGTACACTGTTAGTCAAAAAGGTGGTATAATTATTTTTTACCCCAATTTATGGAATGATTTTGACAATGATTTATTCCTTACAGATCTAGATAATAGTATAAATTCTCAGATTTTTTTGAATAATAAGTTGCGAGTGTTTGTTTTGCGTGACTGCTAAACAACTAGTGGACCTATATGTACGTCCATAAGTCATAACTGACAGTAATGCGGGTTAATGCCTCACAAAAGGGCACTAATAAAGCTGATCGACACGGTTTTGATATATAAGGGCCCTTTTGTGAGGCATTTATCCTCATTAATGTCAGTTTTAACTAAAGGACGTATGTCTCCTAGTTGATTAGCATAGTAGCACACACATGCTTTAGCAGTCACGCAAAACAAACACTCACAAATTATTATTCAATAAAATCTGAGAATGTATACTATTTTCTAGATCTATTAGGAATAAATCATTGTCAAGATCATTCCATAAATTGGGGTGAAAATAATTATTTCACCTTTATGACCAAGTCGGACAGTGTATATGGTAATTAATTACTCTTATTCTTAAGCATTTCAAAGCAAAATCAGTATCATTTTCAGCACTGGAATAAGATTACGTAGGACAATTTGTTTACAGTGATATCTTCAGAAATAACAGAGGCATTTACTTTTTTATTCTTGCAATGTGATGAGATTTCTTTGCCTATAGATATCAGTCATACCACCTAAACACGATCAAAAATATCAGAATGAAAAATGAAACATCCCTAAAAACTTACTGACTGTCTGTATGCTTTTGCGTCTGTCAGTGTATCTAAGAGTACGGTATCTTGTAGCAAGAGACTGAAGGCTGTACAAACAAAATAGAAAATATATAAATTGTATTGTAAACAAAAATGATTAAACAATTGTCATGGTATATGTAGACCCAGCTACTTTGGACCCATAAAGCTCCATACAATTTGACTTCTATGACACATGCTTGGGTGACAATTACTCTGCAGGCAATTACTGACATATTTTGTCAAATTCCGAACTTAAACAAAAATTTGCTAAACCTCTCAGTCATTTGAGTTGCACGTAATGCCATAGAGTAACCCTAACCCCTGTAGTATGAAATAGGCTCTGTTACTGCTATCTCTATAATCACTGCAACTGTCAATATACTACTTCTAGTTAAAAAATAATACACTCGGCATCCATCTATCTCTAGGACTGGGTTGGTGGAGAGGAGGCAAATGCATTGATCAAAGTGTTATACTCTGTTGTATACACAATTAATGCTTACATTATTGCAATGTCCCTGCTATTGAAACTATCTTCTTTTTTTTGAGAGAGAGAGAGATTTCTTTTCCTAAAATAGACCCATCTCTTGTGATCTCTACTGAGTCTCACCTATCCTGCAATTTGCTTCATGACCTGTGAACCTTAAAAGTTGCCTTGCATACACAGGGTTGCCTGATGGGGTTCGACGATGCTGGGTGGGTACTCCCATGTGGGGTAGAGGCCTGTCAAAAAACACAAAAATTAGTTGAACCAAAAAAGTTCAAAATTAATACTTTTGGGAGTAAAAGCTTGTTCACATGACGTTGTAAACCACCTTTAAAAGAAAATTGCGCGCAATAAAGGTACTATGCATATTTACTTAGCCGTGTTATAAGATACATACAAGTGAAGCTTATCAAACTTTTTATCGTCATGAAGATATCTGCAAAGGTTATATCTGCATCATATCTGCATGAGCGATAAGAAAGGTCAGCGCGGGAACAATAATATTAAGACATTTTCCTCAGAAGAAATGTTCAGAATTGAATCTAAAGCCGTGGCCTAAAAAGCATCTAAAACAGAAAACCTTTTCAACGGATTTCTTACTATTAAGAAACCTATTTGTTACACTTAAGTAAATTGATAGAACTAGATTTATGTCTTATTGCTACAGTTGGGATATGAGACGGTTAACGGTGACTTTAAAACAAATTATGTAAATGTCACACTCTTCATCATTTTTTGCAGTGGTCTTTACCGCGTCATATCTGATGAAGCCTTTACAATTCAGATCCCATCACAAATGAGTTCATACAGAGTTCTGGGAGGATATTTCCACTACAGAATATGAGTATAAGCATGCATAATTACACCAGGTAACTTTAAAACAAAAAGGCTAATAGCATAGATGATACGGAATGAGGGTATGTTTTACCTGTTTATCCACCAATGAGATGACTATCTTCACAAATATAAACTATAATTTGTATATACATACAAATCTAACCCTTCTTCATTCTTGCAATATTGGAGAAACTAAGATGAGAATTGAAGGCTGGTTTGCACACTCACTTGTCCCACTCAGTCAGGTCCTTTTTGTAGATTGACTCTATGGATAGCACCTGTTGATCCCCTCTCGTGTTTTCAAAGACCTCTTCAGCCTTGGCGTCTGTGGTGGTGAGGACGCAGTTCATATCAAAGGACATATGCCATGATAAAACATAGGCAACATTCTCTTCTTCTACCTCAACTAGGTGTGCTACCTGTGGAGTATGGGGGAGTTAATAACAGTTAAATAAACATGTGGGACTATATACTGATAATTAGAGACATGTAACATCAAACTATTTTGATCAAGCTTTCTTCTTGCTACCAAGACATGAATAATGAACTTTCAGGCAATTTTATCCTTCAAAAAACGCAAGTTATCACTTTTCCATTTCACTACTATACAGTTACTGAACATTCAAAATACAAGTATATAGGCTGATATAAATGAAAAAAGGTAAAAGACTAAAATCAGAAACTAGACATTGGTAATAATTGCTAATTTGCTTACCTTTCCAAGTATTTCACCATCACGTGTCTCGTATCGCGGCATCCCGCATTTCCTTCTTGGTTTCTCTTCAATTTCTTTTTTAGTAGATGCCATTAATTCTTCCACTCCTTTTCTCTTCAACATGAAACGTACAGAAGCAAACTGACATAAGTTTCTTATTCCTCTAAATCTGACATTCACTACTCATTTTATAAAGTTTTCTGTTGTATGAAGAAGATTTGCTTTATTCAAGTGGCCATCTACATTATATCTATGCTTTCAATCCCCTTCCAACTTTCTTTGCATTATAATTATTACCACTTCAATCGTTATTTCAATTCTTCCACCTGCCCATCTTAAAATTTGCTATATTTCAACTGTGCAAAAGACATTTTTTAGAAAATATATAATACCTACAATGAAGCTGAGTAGCACGCACAGAAATTAAGCTATTAGTAATAAGACATGAGCAGAGCGTGCATTCTCCTAGTGCAAATATGAGTTGTGCTCTCAAGGGAAGCTGATTTCCAACACATGTTTGTTCGTACATATTTTGTATATATTTTGTTGATCTAAAAAACTCTTGAAATGTTATTCCATCACCAGACCACAAGATTAAGTTTAACAAGCATTCACCAGCTGCTTCTGCGACACGGTCTTTCACTATCTTTTTCAATGACAGCCATCCCTGTAGCAAGAGACTTTAGCCAACCCCAAAGTCCTATGTCAGATCGGTGTTTATTGAATTTTTAAGTGCTTTCAATACTTATTGTACCACATCAAATGATTGATAGACTTCCGAATTTGAATGTTCCACCCAAAGTTGCCATGATTATACATAACCTTCTGGTAGATAGACCACAATTGTTAAAGTGCAATACTACTATTGCTCTACATCAGGAGGTAGGTCACTGGGACACCACAAGGGTGTGTAATTTCCCCCATTTTGTTTTCAATATACACAAGTGAATGTAAAATTTCATAATCCAATTGTATTTAATCAAATATGCAGATGATACTGTCATAAGTGGATTTTACTGAATGATGCTTTGGTTAATTTTGAGCAAGTCAAACAGTTTGTTGACTGGTGCGATAGTCGTCATTCGGTCTTGAATAAAAAGAAAACTAAGGAAATTATTTTTTTACTTCCGCCGCGCCGTTCACTCCAACCCCAATTAAGTGAATCTTTGGTTATCCATGATCAGTGTATTGAACCATGGAGTTACTAACCAGCTAGTAACTCCATGATTGAACAGGTTTTAGAATATAAATACTTGGGAACAGTTGTTGACAAGAAGCTAAATTGAGGGGGAAAAAAAATAAAAGATTATAGTTAGTAAAGCAAACCAAAGATTGTACTTTCTGAGGAAACTAAAGGAGTTCAGAGTTGATAACAGCATTCAAGTTCTCTTCTACCAGTCGCTCATTCAGAGCATTCTTACATTCAACTGTATGTGTATGTATGGAATTCTCTCAAAGCAAAACACCTCAAAGCTAGAAAAACCAAGGAAAATTTCTCAACGAGTAATCCAAAAAGACCTCCCCCCATCAGTACGCTAGATGAGAAATGCATGACTTCTAAAAGTTCACAATAATGTGCGTGACCCCACCCACACCCTTCACTCCCGTTTCAATTCCAATATCATCTTAAATCTGCTCTTCTTTAGCGCCTGGTTCTATACCTTTGTAGTAATGTATTAAAATTTGTTCGTAAATCTAATTGATGATATTGTTGTGTGCATATTCTTGTATTCTTATGCTAGTTATTGTTATCTTTTGCCAGTGGAGGTCAACACAATTTTTTTTTTAAGTGGACAATAACATTTGAATCTGGAATCTTGGACTGCAATAATTCAGTCATATGATGCCAGTTGTGGGAAGCAAATGTTGCGAATTTTTAATGGTAATTCCTGCCTGTGAGGTACATTGTGTTCTCACCGTTGCTATCTGTGCATCCTGGACTCCAAATAGTTTCAACTCTTTTTGTAACTCGAGCTCATTCTTTGCAGCATCCTCAACAGATTCTGTCCAAAAAACAACAACAAAATAAATGGAACGCTAAATACGCAATTCCCTACGAGTACATTCAAAAAATGAGGCACACAACACTTTTTAAAATGTCTTTAAATTCTTATTGTAAGAAAGGTATGTAAACAAAATAACTTCGTTCCCAATCTAGTGCACGCATACAAAACTAAGAAATTGTTTGATAATGGAAAGATTCATTCGGGTTTTGCAAACGATTGTCCCATTATTGAATGACAGAATAACACATTTCTTAACTTGTTAATATCGGATGAATACAAATACAATGGGAGAGGGGTACTGTTCTGTTGGTTTTGGGTTTTTTTTTTTTTTTGGGGGGGGGGGGGTAGCTCTTTCCTGTGGTGGTTATTCAGAGGTGATAGTTCTGGAGGAAGGGGTGGTTGTCATGTTTGTACGGAGAGAAAACGGCTATATTGCAGTATGTAAATGGTCTGGATTGGGCTTTTCTTTAATCCTTGTCCTTTTCATTTCCTTTCTCCACAGAATCACATGTGACCCGCCTCCCTCCAATCTCTTGAAAATATCCTAGACATGCTTTTGTGAGCCGTTACCTTCGAGCATTTGTAGATGCTGTTGTTTCTTTTCAAACAGTTCTTTGTACGCCTTGATAGAAGCAGTGAGTGCGTCTCTCTCCTTCAACAGCTGAGACATCTCCTGCTGCTTCTCGGGATCTGGGTACAGGAATAGAAATTGAATTTCATGGATTAAACATCCAAGAATTTTTTATTTTTTTAAAATCACAAATCAGAAGAAAATCAGTAAGAAATGCCTTACTTTGTATCACGAGCACAATAGTTTACATTCCTAAAATCAAAACAGTACTTTTGGGGAAGGGGTGGTATTTTCATCCCAAGAGGAGTACAATTTCTAAATCATAAACCATCATAACACATAAACAGTTAACACATGTTACCACTGTAGGAGCCAACATTCAAAAATAAAAAATACAATTTTCTGGTGTGTGATTAAGTATCAAATGTTGTGTGAAAGGTGAAAACTTGTGGAAAACTCGATCACAAAGAAAACCTTTCAGTTTTCACTAAATCTGTACTAACAAATATGTACTATTACTACTTCTACTACTACTATGATTTCTACTTTAGAAAGTATAAGTAGTAGTAGTATTACATGGTATAATATAATAATGAATATATGAATTGAATGATAAATGTAAAGGTCTTTGCTTTAATAGATCCCTTGCATGGTACTATTTCCTTGAGCAAGGCATTTTATCTACATTGCTCCTCTCCACCCAGATGTGAATTGGGTACCTGTCAGGATGCGAATGTAATTTTGGTTGGATAAGCATTTGCAAGAAGGTGACTAGCTAGAGTGCTCCTCAGGTACTGGAGAATGTGCACTGTAATGTGCACCATAATCAAATGACCGGGGTAATATAACACTGAAAGCAATTTGGTCAGGTAATGGAGACGCGCTATATAAGAAGCAACAAAGGCAGGTGTTGTCATATTCGTGTTGTGCTTACCATTACAAAACAGAAATGGCTGAATGTACGGCATCACTTCAGGTCCCTTGCTGTTCAGTGCGAAGTGTAAATTGTACTCACTTCCATCATGTCCTGGTGAATTCTCTTGAATTGAGATGTTCTTAAAAGAAATAAATTATTTTCTAGTCAATATCATTTTGTTTTCCTTTAAGTATATTCTACCAGTAAAGTTCAACTATCTCATGACCAAACCTCTAAAACTTAACATACCTCAACAAGTTAATTCATCAAACATACTGTTTACTTGTTTGTAATTATCATTGGTTGGCAACCTCCTAGGGGAGGGGAAGAACAGGGAGGGGAAGGAAGGGGGGAGGGGATGAGGAAGAAAGATAAGGGGAGAGGGAGAGATAGCAGAAGGAGGGGGAGGAAGGGAAGGGAGAGAGAGAAAGACAGAGAGGGGAGGAGAGGGAGGGGGAGGGGATCCCTTATGAAACAATCACAGTGTTACCACATAGTGAACAACACTGTGTACCATATAGTCAAACACAGTGTGTTACCACAGTTCGGGCCACATGTGATTTTGGGACATGTGGTAACACTGTGGTGTACTATGCGGTGCGTACCACAGTGTGGTAACGCTGTGGTATTGACTGCACATAGTACACCACAGCGTTACCACATGTCCCAAAATCACATGTGGCCCACGATATGGTATCAACCACATAGTATACCACAGCGTTACCACACTGTGGTACGCACCACATAGTCTGGTAAACTGTGGCATCAACACCAGATGATAAAATTAATTAGTACTTACGCTATAAGTAGCAATTGTACTAATTAATTTTGCAAGTGGCGACAATTAAACACAGCATCACTGGTTCATCTACAATTTCCAATGTAAAGGTATTGGTACTAAGTAGGGTTGTTTCTGTGTCCCACAACTTTCCATATACTTGTATTTTATTGAATATATTTTAGTTCATAGTTAATATTTCCCTAATTCATGTTTAATTAAACGTAATTTATACAAAGCAGTAAAATGTCCTGATAATTGGCACTTTATATTTTGTAGTACTTTTGAAATGAATTGCATATAACGAAATCATCAGTAATTAAGAAATATGCTTTAAGTTCAGATAAATTAATTGTATAAAAACATAGATCTGCCCGCACCCCATATTCATTATGCAAATTAACACATAGTGATTCATACCACATTGTGGTAAATATATGGCACACTGTGTTAAATATGTACGACTATGTGGAAGACCACATGATCTGAAACCCCACACTGTGAAAATACTGTGATTGCAGAGTTTGCACGTAGTTAAATACATACCACAATGTTGCAAATATGTGTCATTGTGTGTGAAATATGACCGATTATGTGGTAAACCAAACCCCACACTGTGGTAAATATGTGTCAATTTGTGTTAAATATGTACGACTATCTAGTAAACCACATGATTTGAAACCAACACTGTGACTATACTGTGATCACAGACTTTACACATAGTTCAGTACATACCACAATGTGGTAAATATGTGTCACTCTGTTTTAAATATGTACGACTATGTGGTAAACAACATGATTTGAAACCCACACTGTGAAAATACTGCGATCACAAAGTTTACACATAGTTCAGTACATACCACACTGTGGTAAATATGTGTCACTCTGTATTAAATATGTACGACTATGTGGTAAAATCATGATCTGAAACCCCACACGGTGACAAAACTGTGAACACAGAGTTTACACATAGTTTAGTACATACCACACTGTGGTACATACCACACTGTGTTAAATTTGTACGACTATGTGGACTATGTGGTAAACCACATGGACTGAAACTCCACACTGTGACAACAATGTGAACACATAATGTCCACACAGTTTACACATAGTTGACTATGTGAACATAGTGTGGCAACACTGTGATTGTTCCATAAGGGGAGGGGTGGATGAATTGGGGAGAGAAACGAATTGTACGAGACTCACCTGTATGAAGCAAATGCCTTTATTCAACGGGAACTGCATCATGCTCGTATTGCCCTGGAGTTTAGGCAACTCGGCTCCATTGTTGCCTTTCACTTGAACCTCAATGTTATCTGTCAAATCTTTGCCGGTCACATTCCCAAATTCATCCTACAAGTAGCACCAATAAAAGGTGGTTAAAGGTATTACAAAGTTTTGGTAAGGGGTCATGAATTTGGTTCAAATGAACATATTGGAAGCATATACGATCCTACAATATTCAGTGATCGTTGTCGCGGTCGAAATCGACTCTTAAGTTATGAAATTGTAAATAATAAACATTTTATGTTGAATAACTCCCTCTCAAGGTCAAGATATTAATTAAGCTATAAAACAATGTTTATTGACTAAAATCGCCCGATTAGCTATTCTCTTTCGGAAATTATATACCACAACTACATAGAGCATGGTCGCAGCTTCCATTATACGGCCGTATAGGAGCTATTTGAAATTTATCCAAATTTACCGGGAGC
The DNA here is from genome assembly GCA_035222895.1 of Strongylocentrotus droebachiensis. Taxonomy (NCBI): domain Eukaryota; kingdom Metazoa; phylum Echinodermata; class Echinoidea; order Camarodonta; family Strongylocentrotidae; genus Strongylocentrotus; species Strongylocentrotus droebachiensis. Next base: position 19,707 of record JAVYIG010015933.1, on the reverse strand, counting down.
ACCGGTAAATCTTTATATTCAATTTTTCTCGAAAGCAGAAGTGTTTTAGGGGCTAACATTTCCGGTGTTTTTAATACATCCACAGGAGCATCCAAATATATCAAATTGTAAAGAATCACTATCCACCCATTTTTCAAAATTTCCCAAAACTTTGTAATACCTTTAACATCCAATTGTTCTTTGGATGATTCGCTTGCCAATTTCAAATAAACTTATTGACAAAGGCAGTCTAGAGATCAAAGAAGGTGAAGGTTAAATATTTTTATATACCTCACTTAAGTAATCCAGCCATCTGATTGGTCGAAATTGCATTCATAAACTTCAACTGTTCCTGTAAAATTCTCGGTAACCATGCTTAAAACAATTCAATATTTTTAATAACCATGGTTATTAAAAATAGTTGGTCAGCCTCCATGGTTACCCCATAGGTTTACATGTTAAACTAGATGGAACTTCGACTGCGCGCAGTCGAAATGATGCCTCCGTCATAGAGCAATTTTACAAACCAAAACAGAAGAAATTGTTCAAATTCAAGTTCAATTGTAATCCATTAACAGGTTCTCAGAATATCGTGATTACAAGCAATTTCTCATATACATATATGACCCTTTGATCTTTGACCACATGACCCTAACATCTACTCAGTTCATTGGCTCTGCAAGATGTCCCGAGTTAAATAGAAATCCATCTGTTAGTTCTAATGAGAATGGTTCACAAGCTATTTTTGCATACATAATGAGCCCATGACCTTTGACCTTTGACCTCATGACCCAAGAATCTACTCAGTTCATTGGCTCTGCAAGATACATACATGATCTAAGTTTGGGAGGAATCCATCAATCTGTTCTAATGATAATGCGATCACAAGCTATTTTTGCATGCATAATGAGCTGCATGACCTTTGACCTTGACCTCATGACCCCAAAATTTAATCAGTTCATCGGCGCTGCAAGAAACATACATGACATAAGTGTGGCAGGAATCCATCAATCGGTTCTTGAGATAACGCGATCACGAGCTGTTTCAGCATACATAATGAGCCCTGTGACCTTTGACCCTTGACCTCGTGACCCCCAAATCTAATCAGTTCATCGTCTCTGCAAGATACATACATGACCAAAGTTTGGCAGGAATCCATCAATCGGTTCTTTAGATAACGCGATCACGAGCTGTTTTTGCAAACATAATGAGCCCTGTGACCTTTGACCTTTGACCTTGTGACCCCACAATCTAATCAGTTCATCGGCTCTGCAAGATACATACATGACCAAAGTTTGGCAGGAATCCATCAATTGGTTCTTCAGATAACGCGATCACGAGAACGGGACGTACGGACGGACGTACGTACGGACGGACGGACAACCCGAAAACATAATGCCTCCGGCTACTTCGTAACGGAGGCATAAAAATGGTTTGAGCGATGGAGGATACCGTATGTGTGCGAAGGATTGGTCGGCGATCGATCTTACCGACAATTTTATCTTGCATTGTTGACATGAAGACGAAAATAAACTTCCAAAAACAAAAAAACAACATCTGCCGATAGATCTTGATCTAAGTTCGTGCCAATATGCATTGCAAAAGTAAAAAAAGAGTCCGTATATGGAGCTTTTGCGAAGCATTCATCACACGCGAAGCCGGTTTCAATCCATCTAATGTATATATTGTACAAAACTGCCAAGCATGTTAACGACGCGCGATGGCCGAGAGGTCTGAGGCGCTGACTTTAGGTACATCACCTTTTGCACGCAAGAGTTCGAATCTCATCTTCGACAAAAAAAAAAAGTATTTTTTATTTTTTATTTTTTATTTTTTAGTCTATTTTTTTCGGCATATAAAATTATTAATGACTGCTTTAATATTCGAGAAATAGTTGTTTTTATACGCTCTCGGGAAGGTTACAATTGGGCTATTCCCCTCGGCACGCCTCGGGTAATAGCACAATTCTAACCTTCCCTTGAGCGTATAAAAACAACTATTTCTCTCAAAGCAGTCATTAATACTATAATAATGATATAAATTAGTTTCACTCAACTAGCTTGTTATCCTATGTTTGACGACCGTTTTACTGCAACCAGGGGAACGATCCCTCTCCAAGGGACTTGGTAGTGAGGATGTATTACCAAAGGGCTGAAGCACACGTACATTGACTTAGTTTTGAACCCGGGCCCTCCCGGTTGTGAAACAACGGCTATATAATACTACTGAGCCATTTCACCTGCTCATGTGTTAAAAATCCAAAATAGGCCAACAAACAAAAACAGCAAAAAGCATGAAACAGACACGTACCTGGGCCAGTATTCACTTCGATACTAAGAATAAGTAAGAAATTTACAAAGTAAATTGCTTTAATAGCTAAAAACTTTACTTATCTCGTATTCAAATCACATTTTAGATTTTTACAGACGTAAGACAAAATCTAAGTAGAATACTTTCTGATAAGCATTGCTACATCAAACGGTCAATCAAAAGTAATGCGCAATCAATGCGTCGCAATAATGCACGCTAATATAATTGTTATGATTCATTGTTATCGAGGCCTTCACATAATTGGCTTAAGTCTGGTAGAGAGCTGTCTTATATTTAGGGAAAAATACTTGACCAAAAGTTTGAACTGAATACCAAAATTGGCTAAGTATTTTTTCTAAGCCGAAGTCTAAGTAAAGTACTCATATTTCAAGCTTAAGTGTGGAATTGAATACGGGCCAAAGGCTTGAAATCTGACAAAATCTTTTTTTTTTAATTACATCCCTGTTTAACCCAATAGATTTAATTTTGATATAACACACAGTTTCAATAGACTCCAGCCCATTTTTAATGGGTTACCCCAAATATGGGGCAGCGTAGTCAGAAGAAAGAAAAGACTTACTACAAGCTGTAGCCTGAGCGCTTCGCTGAGAGTCCTGCTATGTGCTTGAGGTGTATTGCATACAGTGGGAGTGGGCGGGGTTATCTCTGGGAGCAGTTTAACTGGTGGACCAGGCTGGATATCAAACCCAATCTGAATGGGTTCAAGACAAAACACGGAAAAAACACAGTCACAACTACGAACAGAGGTATTGAGGGTGGGGAACATCTTGTTGATCTCTACAAGTCTATTGCTTTATAGACCGAGCTGCCACTTTACTCGAAAGCCCCATTATAGGGGTTTATACAAAAGACACATAACTTTGCTGGAATTGAGGATTGATAACAACTTGAACGAGGGGCGAAGGGAGGGGGTAGGTCTAATTTGGCATACTCGGTACAAGCGAGACCGATGGCTGCCGCACAACAACCCTGATCTGAGGAATTTGGTTAGTGTAGGAAATTCACTGTGGAACAATTGTTGCCAGTGCATGTGTTGCATGTGTGGTAGTAACCTACCTTGGTGGGGTTACCCTCCAATACACCCCCGCTTTCCCGCAATACACCCCCCCCCCCCCAGTTCCTCCCTATCCTGTTTCCTACTCACCGGTTCAGAGTAGAGCATCTGTTTATCCACGGAAGCTTGAAAGGTTATCCGATGCATGCAGGCCTCCTCGGGTAGTTTTCGTTTTCTACAAAGTAAAAACAATTGATGGAGGTACTACCTTATCATTATCTATAGAAATTCTTAATTTGCAGTTATTGTATAGTAGTGGGGAAGATGTATACACCTCTAAGGCTACTTTTCATTACCTTCACATAATTTATCACTTATTATTATTTAAGGGGATGATTCAGCTTTTAATCAAGACTTTCCCTCAGATTTACAGTCAAATTGTGGTCCAAAATGTTTTAATGTATTGATGTAAAGTGATATATAGATAATAATTGATATTTAAAAAAATATATGTATAAATACAAAGGTACATACTACAACATTTGATGTATGATTCAAAATTATCTGTGCTAACATCCTTGACTGGGCAAGAGGCAAGAGTCTCTTTCAGTCAACTTCACAGTACACAAGTATTTAATAGGCTGAAATTCTAGAAGCGAATATCCAATAATGTAATAATTTGTTTTTTGCCTCCTTAACAAACTAAGTCTTAACTTGTAAACTTGATAACACATTTACATTCCCTCCTAGGCACGGATTGACACCATCAGGCAGCTTGGACACATGGGCATACAACATTTAAAGTCAGTCCATATCATGAATTTTTAATTTTAAGAAATAGTTAAACAAAAACAGCCCCATAAAATCTCAAGCCGGACCACCTACAAAAACGTTAATGTGGAGGCCTGCCCTAGGTAAGCAAGACGTTGAGTTTGTAGTAGTAATCTTTAGAGATTTCGTTTTGTGTTTCTCACCTGCAGTAGAAATGTCCTTCCCTATCCTCCTCACTGGGCTTGTCCATGTCTGTCATTAGTGCGGTCGGTGGTGGCGGGCCAGAGTGCTGATCGTTTGTAGCGGACTTCCATAGACTCATGGAGATCTTCTTGTGAGGGATTTTGGTCATGGTGCTCTTATCAGCAGCAATTACAGAGATATCAAAATCTAGGAGATTGAAAGAGAGCACTTGATTTGCTATATTGGAAAAATGTTTAGGCAAACCAAATTGAGTAACACACAATTGACAACCAAAATAGTTTCATCATCACTATTATGATTGCTATCCCTACCATCTTGCTGTTCCCACTTTTCTTTTAATCCTTTTCATAAGAATAATCACCATCATCATCATAATCAACATCCCCGTCACCATGAACGTCATAATCATCATCACCATCGTCTTCATCATCGTCTTCATCATCGCCATCATCATCATCATCATCAACATCATCATAACCATCATCATCAACATCAGCGTTGACATCGTGCTTCACCGCTACACTAACCTGGAAAAAGATCCCCAGCAATGTAGACACACCCCTCTCTGTAGTCCACCTGAAGTTTTTGTGCCTTCTTGGGATCTGGCTTGAGTTCAACAGCAAGATCAGAACTCAAGAGGGATGACCACTCCATGGACATTTTCGCATGTAGCTTGTACTTCCCACTGTTAGGTAACAAGATAGCGGAGACAGCTGAGATGTTTGTTTCTAAATTCATCTTATATCCGTCATACATAGAATCTGCGTAATCGGTCCATTGTGCATCATGTGATGAAATACAATTCGCAAGGGCTTCATGCACATGAAAAAGTTACCATAAGCTAACAGCAGTTGTCACGAGCCATGATTAGTATTAAATACTATTCATAAATACTGTACATGGCATTGGATATCACACAAAACAAATGCATACTGTATCATGATGTCATAAATCTGCATTTATCCACTGTTTACGGCACCTGCATGCGATGATGTCATCACAATGTGTTTGATATGCGCACATATCGATCACTTCTTCAAAATTGTTTGTGCCGTAGTGTAAGTTGCAGATGATCATTAGTAGATCAGTAGATCTAGGCTTTAGTTAAAGGTCCCTCCTATTTTAAAGATTTATTTTTGACTCAATCTTTCATTCACATGAAGATCATGCATTGCAAACGATCCCAAACGCAGTAGTTTCATTGTGTACAATTGCCTTTTTAGCATAACTTTAATCAAATGTAATCATCAAATTGAAGTTTGAAATCCACCACTCTACTTGACAGATAACATGAATCTACTCACCAGGGACCGGATAAGGTCAGCTTCCCAAAGGTAACTTTACCATCACTGAATGACTTTGCTCTTAGAGGTGCAGTTGACGATACCTGCATGCAGACACAAATGGAGCATAGTGACGTGACTTGAATCACTTGATACACTCATGAAAAGAAATAACAACAACAGAAATCTATTTATTTAATATAACTAAAGTTAGGCAGTTGAATCAAATGTTCTCACCCATCATCATGATCAAGAACTGAAAAGAATGTTTCAGAAATGAAAAGCAGCCCAGCGCCCTTCAGTTTTTTGTATTTTCAGAGTCGTATGGAAATGTTGTGGTATAGTGGCTCATTCACTTGACTCTCAATCCAAGGGTTCCCTGCCCGGCACTAGCTAACATCATGTGGCAGGCATTACTCACTATTTGCCCCTCTCTAACCAGGTGTAATAATTAGCCGCTCAGATATGATTGATGTCATAATATGAAAGCGCCAGAAGCATCATGGCGGACTTGTGAGCTATAGCCTCAATCATTACAATTTATTATTATAATGGTGATCTACAATGTCTGACGTAGATCCTACGGCCAAAGAGATCAGGGAACCACTCATTCATTGTATTTTCACATCTAAGAAAATTGAGAAGATGTTTAAAAAAAAAATTTAAAAATTGTGAAATGCAACACTCGCCTTTAATGTCTTGTCATATTGCAGTGAGATAGTTGTGTTAACATCGGAGATTAGATTGCCAGATTCATCACGAACTTGAAAATGCAATGGATTGCTGATCTGGACGCCGTCATATGCTATCAGTGTCTAAAGAGAAGAGAAGCATGATTGTCACCATTATTATCATTCTCAGCATTGTCAATGTACTACAAGATCACCATGACGAACCAAACATTAACATTAACTACATAAACATCATCTACTCCACCAACATAATTCTTCAATCATTCAACTCTGTGAACCACTAAAAGCACCAAGCACACATATCTCCATCCTTTCACAGTTCAAAACATCTTTCTTAGCACCTTCAACTCCCCATACAAACCAATGTTTCCTACCTAGCATCCCAATTTCCTTACCACCAACTAAACTTTTCCCTTACCTGTTGCTCTGATAAATGCTCCCACACAAATTGATCCAGGCTATATTTATCAAAGATATATGGTAAGGGTTGTACTTGAGTTTAGAGGTATAGAGGTAAAGACCAGTTTTGGTTATGCGATTGCATTGTGAAAGAAACGTTGTGGAATCGATAAGAAAAGGTTGATCATCTAGCATATAAGTATTGGTGTGTACTGCAAGGTTCTCTGGAATAATCAAAATGATAAGAAATTTGGCCCCGTCTTGGTAAAATTACAAGCACATTTCACAGAAAGATGTATATGGGACTACCCTATTTCTATCCAGTCCAGATAGATATAATAATTTACCAAATAAATCAATTAGTAGGCGGTTTCCCAGTAAAAATTTGTATCGTCACGTATAAGTCAAAACATATCCTTGCACATGATTGGTAATAAGAGCTTCTATGTTAGTTTTTGAGAGGGGGTCCTTTCCAAAACTGGTCTTTACCTTTCAGGTCAGGTTTAGGGTACGTGTAAGGGCTAGGACTGTATATAGGGGTAGGGTTAGGTATAGTGTTTAGTCCAGGGGTGAAGTTAGACATTCAAGTAAGTGTAGGATATGGCCTCCTGAGCAGTTTTCTGATATACGCTGCAGTGACAATTGCTCCAGGCTTTATTCCATCAAAGATATAGGGTTAGGTTTTAGGTTGTTAATGGGGTTTAGGTTGTAATTGAATTTTAGGTTGGGTTTAGGGCGAGGAGTAGGGTTAGGTTTACTAGGTATTCGGTCCAGGGTTGACATTTTGAATTTGGTCAGTAAACAAAATTGACAAAGCGTGGCTGGAGCAAGTGTCGTACAACCCACCGGAGCATGTGTTATTCACCACCCCCCCCCCCTAGCAACCATACCTCCTTTGCCATCCAGCCCATCGCAAGCAGCTTCGCAGGTCGGCCAGGAAGCACCTCTAATCTGATGTGATTCCAGAAGTCATTGTACGTCACCACGACCTCCCGGACCCCTACTGTTGAACCGTCAAACTTGATGTTCTGAAGGCAAAAGCCCACGTTAGGTAGAAGGGTTTTCTGCAGGACTTCGGTGTCTAGATCTTCTGCCTTCACACTGAGGTTGCTCAGGGAATCATGAGGGAGCTGTAGACGGAACAAGATACTCTATGATATGACTTTGTTGCATGTCGATTTAGAACTGTTGATTGCGATCGAAGGGGCATTACCTCAACTTTGAAAATAACTTTTAAAATTAAAAAAGCAGTCGAAATAAATTATGGGACACATAATTTGTTGTGAATAGTGATGATGCTACAGAATTTCTTTGAAAATAGGTACCTTTGACTTTAAGCAGGGCATAGCATCCATGTTTCAAGTGGCTCTACAGCTCATGTATGAAGCAGTAGACCTATGGTACAAACTTTATGAATTGAACATTTTCCTTGGGACTTATACGTCTTTATTCTCTTACCTCATGTATAGTGTTCCCATTGTCATCAGTGACATGGACGACAATATCACCATCCAAGATCTCTCCAAGCTTCACCTTTACACTTTTTTTGCTTTCACACTTGATCTTTGTGGCCTCGCCAGGGATTGGCCTGAAATTTGTTTACAAGTGTAAGGATTTAAAACATTTATGTTTGTTTGCTTTACCTGACTGCTAAGAAAGCATATACACGCTTGTAAGTAAGCAATCAGGGGACCGACACCTTTAAGTCCTCTCCAATGGACTCGGTAATGAGGATTAATGCCCTACCAAAGGGTAATAGCGCAAAAATAACAATTGTAAAGATTTATAACATTCATGTTTGTGTTTTTGTTTGTTTGACGTGACTACTAAAAAGCAAGTACATGCTTGAAGGTAAGCAACCAGTGGACCGACGACTTTACGTCCTCTCAGAGGGAGTTGGTAATCATTCAAGACTATCTCCTTAATAAAAAGGGCACTAGAGCATCGACTCGGTTTCGAACCCTGGACCTCCTGGTTTTAAGACCACTGCTCTATAATAATAATAATAATAATAATAATAGCCTAATAGTCCACTCCAAATTTTATTAAACCGAAACGGAAATTCTTTTTGCCCAATTGATCGTGAGCCCGGCAGCCACTGAGCAGCGCCAGATCGACGTTGCTCTATCCCTTATTGTTGAACGCCAAACAAGGTAGCAATTACAACTCCCATCTTTTAACGTCTTTTGGTATGACGCGGCCGGGGTTCGAACCCACGACCTCCCGGTTGTGAGGCGGACGCTCTACTGACTGAGCCAACACTCCGGTTATCGTTGACTCATCATGTCTCCTTGTCTGTGGAAAGATTGTTGTTGCTGTTTTTTTTTTTTTAACCTGTCAATTGAATTATTAGTTTAGTTTTGTTTCTTCTCATTTACTTAGGAAACACAATTGTTATTTACAGGGTAGTTATAGCAGTGGCGTCAGGAATGTTTTTGGATTGCCCTCATACATATTATATAGGTAGCTGAAATAATAGTATTTTGTTAATGTAACCGAATATAACCACAAATAAGTCATCACTTAAAGCTTTTGTAATACAGAGTGCAATCCTGCTCTTTATATATCCACGTCGTTGAAGTATGTGCATCTGTTTTACTCAATACTCACTTGATGTTGAAGGAAAACTCGAGGCCCGATCCATCAGTGAAGCTTATCCGACAGAATTTGGAATATCCCACCGTATCGGGGACCTTGATAGGGGGCAAGTACCCCTCCATGAGGGTGGAGGAGTTGAAGCTGGGTAACCAGCTGAACTTGAACTTGTTTGCCAGCTCCTTGGTAATCTTCATGTGGTTATCACCCTCATCAAACAGAGCGATACCTGATAGACACATAATAAAACGTATAGTTTCATGTTATTCTGTTTTCTATTTCATTTCATTTCCAAGAACATAAAGGAGTATATCAATAAAAAAAAAGTATACATGAAAACAAAGTACAAGAGTAAATACAATAACAAAAGAAAAGAAACCATCAACTAACGCCTGTGAATTACAAAAAGAAATCAGGTTTCTGCAGAAGGCTCTTATTATATTAGCTGAAGGTTTAGTACATAAATATAAATAATTAAATTAGATATTATACACTGTTCAATATCAAGAAGAAGCATTAGACAAATCATGAGATAATAAATATAAAACAAGTATACGTTGTACAGATTGTAAGAGAGGGATCAAAGCCTTGAATCCACATGATTTGCTAGGCTACCTTTAAAAATCTAATGAAAGTCTCATACACAGATAAGTGAGTATGCTTTAAAGGTACTATGTCCCATTTGCAGGCCCAAAAAATGAAAAAGTTAAATTCCAACTGCATTTGAAAGATAATACTAATTTAGAACTTCCCTAAAAAAGGTGGGGCTTGAAAATGTCTTCAAGTGGGAAAATAACGACTATTAGTTGTCAAATCGACTTTAGGGCTATAGAACCTTTAAAGGGGGTGTTTGTTACACATAGACACTTTCTTTTTCCCATTCCCCTTTTTTAAACACATAAAATCATGTTTATTGTGAACATGCCTTTTTTTTTAATTACTCGATTTAACAGCGTTTCTAATTGATAATAGAATCTATCTCTTGAAATATATGACTGTTCTCTACTCACTGATCTGTGATGTATTCTCTCCGGCCGTCCACTCAATATCTCCTTTAGGTTTCACCTCGATAGGTTTTTTCTTTGGGTCATCAAGGTACTGGTGTTGGCAGAAGACCTTGATCTTACAGGCGCTGGTGCTGGGTATGACAGTGATGGCTTTCTCTACAGAGCTAACTCCTTTGATGTGCTAAGGGAAGATCAAATCAGAGATGTCTATAGTTAGGTGTCAAGAGACTTTGTCAGAGATTGGGATTGGTCCAGATTTGCGATAGGTTCATGCCACAACATAAATTAATAAAACACCATTTGCTGTTGTTGTTTCAATTTATGATAGTTTCTAGTTTATGACTGGCTTAGAGAACAGAGCAGGATAACTAAGATTCTAACCAAATATAGGTGTACAATACTCTTCAACGAACAAACATTCTAAAAGACCTACACGTAGTCCTTCAAATGTGGTGTTAAGTTGTTTTTCTACTGAAAAAGATAACATGCTCCTTGATCAATCAATTCATTTTAATCCATTATGATCTTTTTAATTATCACAATCTTATAACACATGTTAGAAGGAACGTTTCCATACCACGGACAGGAAATATTTGACCAAACTGCAATGCATTGGAGAATAATAAGGTTGAAATCATTTAAAGGAAAGGTGTTGCATTCAAAGGATCGGTTCCGGATTCCCATCTTACCGGTAGTTCAATTCTGGCAGTGATCTCGTGAGATTTCTTGGAGATGTTCTTGATGAAGATAGGTTTACCGGTAAGAGTAGCCGTTCCTGAATGACTGCAGTCTGCTCTGTATGAAGGCAACCCAGTCGCACCATGGAACTAATGAAATAAAAGACAGAGAGTTGGACGTAGGATTAGTGATTTGTACAAGTTTTGCAATTGCCCTTTATGTTCGTATCACAAAGGCCCTAATTTGTGCGATCCGTAAGGAATCGTTGAAAAAAATCCGTGTATGTGAAGGGGTATGAATGGAACAATCACCAATCTTTATCAAACACAAGCCCAAATTAACCTTACTAACCTACATGTATATGACCTATTCCCGGCACATAAAAACATGTACTGATTAAGACAGTTCCCATGTCAAATTCCTTCCAAGTAGAACTTAAGAACACCTTTCACCATACTAAATTGTGATGGAAAGAAATAATTGTCCATACCTTGCACTGGACTACAAGTTTTGGGTGCACTGAGAAGTTCCCTGCACTGTCTCTGATCTCCACAGTAATAGGAAGCGCTTTGCGGTTTTCTAAGCAGAGGTTACCAGGTTTTTCAAACGTTGGCACAGTGATCTTGTGTGGCTCACCTGTAGAAAAGAAAGAATTGTATTGCTCTAAAATGATAATAATAATTATATCGACAAGAACAGCAGCAATAACAACAGCAACCATTCCAACAGCATCAACAAGAACAGCAACAACAGCCCAAGGATTAGATACCTCTAGCATAATAAAGTGCATTATCATGCTCAAGGCACCTCTAAAGTATTAATCTAATCCTTGCTTTAGCCAAGCTGACTCAGAGTGCTAAAGGCCCTTTTACACTTTCACGGATCGCATCACGGATCATCCCGGATCTTAATCCGGGGTGTTCCGGCGTGCGACACCACGATTTCTTCTCGATGCCGGTGTGGATACGTTCCGAACTGGGTGTATACACGGGCAAGTACGGTGTCTCCACGGACAGACAAGATAGCAACGCGGACCACGCCGGAAACGCATACGGAGCTAACACGGATTTCAAGGAAGAGCACGGAGGCTACTGGGTACTTTTACGGTCCTTACACGGAGGTGTACGTTGTCTATTGGGATATCTCCGGAATGTTGACGGGTGACTTGAGCTTGTAGGCGCTCATTTGATATACGGAATTTCAAACCCGGATGAAACCGGTGTTAATACGGACCTACCGGTGTCTACACGGACTGTCCCGGATGTATTCGGCGGCTACACGGAGGTACACGGTGCCTACAGGGAAGAGGACGGATTGTTTCATCCGTGAACTCCGGGATGAAAAATTAAGCAAGCTTAATTTTTTCCCCGGATATGCCGGTACGCCAAGGATCACGCCGGATGCCTCCCCGGTGTATACACGGTAATGCCGGAGATAACACGGATGATCCCGGAGCGACGATCCGGGATGATCCGTGATGCGATCCGTGAAAGTGTAAAAGGGCCTTAAGAGCATTGAGAAATACTCTCCATGGAGCGGAACATGTGCAGATTAGCAATTGAATCCAACAATGTAAAGTGCTTAAGGCCCTTTTACACTTTCACGGATCGCATCACGGATCATCCCGGATCGTCGCTCCAGGATCATCCGTGTTATCTCCGGCATTACCGTGTATACACCGGGGAGGCATCCGGCGTGATCCTTGGCGTACCGGCATATCTGGGGAAAAAAATTAAACTTGCTTAATTTTTCATCCCGGAGTTCACGGATGAAACAATCCGTCCTCTTCCCTGTAGGCACCGTGTACCTCCGTGTAGCCGCCGAATACATCCGGGACAGTCCGTGTAGACACCGGGAGGTCCGTATTAACACCGGTTTCATCCGGGTTTGAAATTCCGTATATCAAATGAGCGCCTACAAGCTCAAGTCACGCGTCAACATTCCGGAGATATCCCAATAGACAACGTACACCTCCGTGTAAGGACCGTAAAAGTACCCAGTAGCCTCCGTGCTCTTCCTTGAAATCCTTGTTAGCTCCGTATGCGTTTCCGGCGTGGTCCGCGTTGCTACCTTGTCTGTCCGTGGAGACACCGTACTTGCCCGTGTATACACCTAGTTCGGAACGTATCCACACCGGCATCGAGAAGAAATCGTGGTGTCGCACGCCGGAACACCCCGGATTAAGATCCGGGATGATCCGTGATGCGATCCGTGAAAGTGTAAAAGGGCCTTATAACCTAGTATGAGGGGCTATACAAACGTGACTATTATTTGTATTATTATCGAAGGTTATCATTGTCATGATCATGAACAAGATCATTATCATCATCACCATCATCATCATCATCAGCAGCATCATCATCATCATCAGCATCATCATCATCATCATTCCAATTGCATCTTCACCGAATCAAACATCACCAGCAGTCTATCGTCTATCAGCTAAACTTTCTCTCCGAACAAGTTCACATCTGAACAAGTGACATGCCATAGCTTACCAGGCAAGATTCTGATCTTTAGTTGTTGATTGGGGATCTCCAGTCCAGGTATCGTCACAGTCATGTTGAAGTTCTTTCCTTGAGCCGATCCAACGTTCCCGGATGCCTTCACTCCTTTCACTATTAGAGCGTTGCCCTTGATTTTCACCTTCTTAAAGCTCACATCAAGGCCACTACAGAAAAAAGAGAGAAATCGTTTAGCTTCCATCCTTATTCCTTCATTATCTGCTTAACATCATCATTCATAATCTGCATGATGTTATCCTTCCTTTTACATTTTCTACAAATATATCTTCTAATTTTTCTTAAACTGCCTCCATTTCTTCGTTGTTTGCGTACTACATCTATTAATGTCTCTATTAGAATTTCATTGCTCGATCTTTCATTATTTTTCCTGCTGCCTTTCCTTCTTTTCATTCCCTTATTATCTTACCAACTTCCACTTTATTCTACATTCCACCGTTTTCTTAATCTTGTTTCTCTATATTATGAACTGTTGATTTCAAGTAATAGAGTTAAATAATAGATGGCAATTCCCCTAGTGCATCGTGCATGTACAGAACTTTGTTTGAGAATCTGACAGTGTATATGATTGCATTATGAAAACTCAGATTTTTAAATTCTTGGGAAACAAACGTAATCAGTTTACATTGCTTTGTGGATTGGTTTGAGGTTGGTTGGTGGCTTGGTGGATAGATAATTAGATTGAATACCTACAATACTAAAGCCTAATTACTGAGGAAGAAATCTATCTAAAATTTGATCGGTATACCTTGCTTCGAGTACTGGTTTGAGGTTAGGCGTTGGCTTGGTGGGATTATTAAACTCGTCTTGTAGCTGAAGAGGGATGTTGAATGGGACGTCTACCCTGAACGAAGGATCCATGGTGTCAAAGATAAATTTGCTTGGTAGGCCCGCTATAAAATAAGGCACAACCGACAAGCATTGATATTAATCTAAATACTTGATGCCTATATAGTATAATTTTGGATTTACTTTGTGTACCAAACCTAATTTCATTCAGAAAATGATTAACATCAGGATTTGTTATATCAAAGGAGAGCAATTTACCAGATATTTAATGACAATTCCCCCTCCCCCCCCCCCCAAATAACCACAACAAAGGGGGACAAAATCATGTGCAATGCTGGTCTTGTAGTTTTTGCTCTGTAATATTAACTTGTCTTTGTCTCCATCCTCTGTCACTTTGGATGCATTTCCAACATTTTCCACAGAAAAAATGACATTTGAAGATTTGAATATCACTGAACTAAAATGAAGCATCTTCTATTTTTTACAACATCTTCAGTTTCATGAAGAATAGATAGCATTTCCAAGAATCAAGGGTGTTTCACAGCTTGATCTAAGAATAAATCATCTACTGAAGGCTAGAAGGGTGTAAAATTAAGTCTGTATAGGGGCAAGCAAAAGGTATGCCCTAAAATTTAGCCAAGTATTAATGAAATATATCATGGAATTGTGAACAATAATTGACACAAAATTTAGCATTTCATTTGATGTGTTGTCTGATTCAAGCTCTCGTAGGGTTATCAGCTTGATACAGACATCAGATACTGCAATCTTAGATGTGGATGATATGGTGGCCCTGAAGGGACATCGCGAATATACCAAATCGCGAATTATTCACGACGAAATTCACGATATCGTCAATTTCGTCGTGAATAATTGGCGATAAAATTCACGACGAGATTCACGCCTGGCTGGTTTCGTCGCCAATTACGTCGTCAATTTTATTTTTCCTTGCTTACGCAGCCTGCCTAGTCTAGCGGTAAGCAATCCAGTCCCCATATTGCTCCGGTTGTCTCATTTTCGCTCGCTGGACGTATATAGCAGACGGCAATCGGCGGATTAGACGACACTTGGTAGTGAGATTGCTTAGCTAAATATAAAATGCAAGAACCTTTTCCATATCTTTAAACTATCATTGATATCTGATGAGTAAACAGTATAATAAACCTACCAAACTACATAATACAATGAAATACTTGACTGAAAGTAGGGGAGTTTAATGTGGTGCACAATTGCACCCCTCTGTTAATAATCGAATAGTCCATGGTGTGTCATTAATATTCATGCTTTTGCTTACCTCGGCAAAATGTTTGCCCATACTAAATGGAAAAATTACGGTAGGGGTTGGCCGAAGTGGACATAATGCACCAAGCAGAACTGATCTCTGATAATTCATGCTTCTTATCCTTCGTGTGCTTGACCTATAATCTTACAATCGCGTGGTAAAATGCGTCCAAAGTTCGACTTGGTACACATGCGTTATATATGCAATGGCGAGCTTGCGACCTATTTTACACAAATTACGGTGGGTGAACTTTCAAAAGTCAATGGGACATGAGGGTCCCAATGAAAGAGCTAGTTTTAACATACGTCGAGGTGGATGTACTTTTCGTTTAAACAAAAAATGAATTTTTAACGATTTTTGGGGTAAAAGTCCATAGGCTAACATGTTAGGCTGCTGACTCTGACGATAGGGGGCGTTGCCAAATGAGAAAATGGAGCTATATGTTGTAGACGATTATGAAGATACATTTTTATCATGATTTCTGTGAATATGGTAGGTTTTAACTTTATATTATGCTCTATTTGTATTTTATCTTTGACAAGATAAGGGTAACGCATTAAAGGTACTTGTACAGCAGAAAAGAGAGAGAGAGAGAAGGAAAAGAAGGGAAATGGAAAGAGGAGAGAAAGGGAAAGAAAAAAGAGAAAGAAAAGAAAAGGGGGAAAGAAGGAGATCGGGGGCGAGAGGGCCTTGCCCCCTCCCCCCCCCCCCGCAAAAAGAGAGAGAGAGGGAGAAGGAAAAGAAGAGAAATGGAAAGAGAGAAAGGGAAATAAAGAAAGAAGAGGAAAAAGAAAAGAAGGAGATCGGCGGAGGCCGCAATTCCCCCCCCCCCCTGCAAAGAGAGAGAGAGAGAGGTTTGCAGGGGGAGGCAAGGGCTTTTCGGCCTTCCCTCGATCTCCTCCCCCCCCCCCCGATCTCCTTCTTTTCTTCTTCCTCTTCTTTCTTTCCCTTTCTCTCTTTCCATTTCCCTTCTTTCCTTTCTCTCTCTCTCTCTCTCTCTCTTGCGGGGAGGGAGGGGGGGGGGGGCAGGCTTCTTAATAAGCATGTTTTGCCTGACTGTAAATTTAGGGATTTTTGTTATTGTCCCACAAACGGAAAAAAGTATAATTTACAAAAAGTGAGGACAAATAAAATTCGATTTTTATCGACACCCCCCCCCTCCACTGAACCACCGGCTCGTCGCCCCTGAATACCACCACCATCATCAACAACAACAAAAACAAAACAATAATGATAATATTTGGTATATAAGTTGTTTTGGTATGAAATTGTTGTTTTTCATATTATTAAGGAAATTCAATCGTTGCAAAGGTATTTATTTTGAGACCAATTTTTCCTGTCACTTTTGAAAGCTCAAACATAACGACGTTTATAGAGTCGTATTTTCTTTGGATTTTTCATTCTAAAGATACCGTAGCAATTTCTTTCACGTTGGCAGTACGACATGTTCAGACGTCACTTACTTTCATTTCAACACGTTTATACGAAGGAATTGTCAGCTCGTCATCCTTTGCTTGTTTTCAGCATGTTTAATTTGTGTCCCGCCACAGAAATTGAATAAAAACTTACACTAGTAGGACTATATCATTCTAACGGGCGCATCTCGGCTTGTCCTCTGATTTAACCATAATTCAATTTCTCACGTTACTCCGGGATTGGAATCAGACGGGCAAGATGGCTAAAACTGCAGGCGAGCGGAAAGTTAAGAGGAGAACGGCAAAAGGGAAGCTCACAAGGGGTATGAACCAACTACAGGCCCTTTTGAACACTGAAAGATCCAGCAAGGAGGTAGATGAGAGCTATCACGAATTCCGCAAATTGTATGAAAATGTGGAGGCAAAGCATGATGCCTATTGTGAGGTTCTCGATGACAACGCGTATGCAGCAGAGCAGGCGTGGATGGAGGACTGCATGAATAGCTTCATGCAGATGAAGTTGAAGGTTGTGGACTATGAAGGCAATAGTACTGGCGTGGATGACAGCACAGGAGAGGTTAAAAGCCCAAGGTCAGAAGTGAGAAACACAACAGCATGTCACGTACAGATAGAGAAGCCAAAGTTGCCACGTTTCTCAGGAGACATGAGAGAGTACCAGACCTTCAAATCGGACTTTAAACATCTTATCAAGTCCAGATACGAGGCGAGGGACTGTGTTACCATTTTGCGTACTAGTTTACAAGGCATAGGAACATACTACAACGCAGCGTGGGAGCAACTAGATGTCATCTACGGTGATCAGAGGAATGTCGCAGATGCTGTTATCTACGACATCACGAAGTTTAAGAACTTGAAAGACGGCGAGGATAAAGGGTTCATTGAACTAGCAGGGTTAGTGAGGAGGAGCTACAACACTCTGAAGGAAATCAACAAGGAGGAGGACATGAACAATTCTCACATTTTGTCATTGATAGAGCGAAAGCTTACGAATGAAGATCGCAAGATATGGTTACGTCAACAGAAGTCGCTAACTTTGAAGTGCTTAATGGAATGGTTGAGCCATTGAGTCAGGGCAACTGCGTCGATTCGAGAAGGAAGGTCAGATAGTAAATCAAGGTAGGGTGCCTTCATACACCATGTGACACAGGAGGATAAAGGAAATGATGGTCGCAGACCAGACTTTAAGTGTTGGCTCTGCAAATCCAATGATCACTGGATCGACAAGTGTCAGAAGGTCGTTAAGATGAGCCAGCAGGAGAGGTATGAGTTGATGAAGGAAAACAGGGCTTGTTTCAGCTGTCTGAAACGGGCTGGCAAGGAACATCGCATGACTACATGTCGGAGAAGGAAGAAGTGTGACCGATGTTCTTCCTTTCATCATCCTTTGTTACATTCAACCATTAAGATCCAGGAATCTACTGTGGACGTTGCAAGCACCGGATCGAGTGAAACTCTTCTGCCAATTCTTACAGTCAAGGTTCGTGGTCCAAAGGGAGCGCTCATTGACAACTGTTTATTGGACTCTGGTTCTCAGGTGACACTCATGAGGAAGGGAGTAGCAGAAAAGCTCAACTTGGAGGGTGATCCGGTTCAAATAGTGATCACAAAGGTCGGCGGAGATAGAGAGAATACTAATTCTAAGTGGTATCGGGTGAAACTAGAGTCTTTGGACAATCATCAAGTTGTTAATGTGAAAGCAATTGGACTAGATGTCATCAACGATAACATCACAAGTGTTGAAGTCCGGGAGCTTGCAAGGATTTTCGATATTGATAAGCTCAACAGAGCAGACGGGTCAGTTGATCTACTCATCGGTGCTGATTACGCAAGACTACATCTTGGTGACGACAAGTCAAGAGAAAGAGGACACCTAGTGGCTGCGCGAACTCCACTAGGTTGGGTGGTATTTGGCGGCAAGCCAGGACAGAGCAGTGGAAATGTACTTAATGTACAGGTGGTTAGAAGTCCTATTGATCTGCAGGATTTCTGGACAACAAAGTATATGGGTGTGGCTTGTCCAGCTAGGGAGACAGATGAACAGAAGTTAATCACCGAGGCCTGTCAGAAGAAATGACAGCAGTGGCTGGTCCGTATCCATGGTTGAAAGATCCTAGAGAACTTCTAGACAATAAGGTACTAGTGGAGAAAATGCTCTGTGCTACTGAGAAAAGACTGATGAAGGATGCGGAGCATGCAAAAGCCTATGACCATCAAATCAAGGAGATGGTTCAGATGGATTTTGCTAGGAAGTTAACGGACGAGGAGATGGAGTCGTACAACGGCCCTGTGAATTACATCCCTCATCACGCCGTATTGAGACCTGAGAGAAAAGCACAACGATACGAATTGTCTTCAACTCTTCATCAGTGTACCAAGGCAAGTGTCTCAATGATTTCTGGATGAAGGGGCCTGACCTGTTGAACAATTTGTTTGGAGTCATTCTACGATTTCGGGAGAAGCCAATAGCAGTCCGTGCGGACATCTCCAAACTGTATCACAGGGTGCTGATACCGGAATCTGATCAACACGTACACAGATTGTTGTGGAGAGGCTTGCAAGTTGATAGAAAGCCTGATACGTATGTAATGCAAGTTGTTGCCTTTGGTGACAAACCGGCTTCAGCAATGGCGCAGACAGCATTGAGGCTCACTGCAGAAGAGGGGCGCGCTCAGTCCACAGATGCCGCAGATGTATATAGTATTATTAGTATTATTAATTCTCTTTCGTGTACAGGCGGACAAACCG
>JAVYIG010015932.1:0-33475 GCA_035222895.1 Strongylocentrotus droebachiensis | reverse complement strand
GATCTCTTCGATGGCGAGCTCCACTGCAGGGGCGATGTTAGAGGCACTCATTTGAGGAATGACACCATAAATGGCATGAATGCTAAGATTAACAGTTTGTCCAACAGATAAAAGACAAACAACGTATAAAATTGCAGCAGAAACATTTCCTTTTGGTTATGCGTAGACTTTACGATGAAAACTTTATTCCTGACATATGAAACGTAGAGTAAAGTATGAGCATAAGTGACCGTAAGTTTTATACTGGCCAATTCCTTTGAATGCACGCCTCAAATCTAGATTATATTTTTCATTAATGAAATCCTGTTAAGTGATAAGTCAACACAGCATCATGTGACAAAACATAACATTGCTATGATGTTACCGATAAGAAAAATGTGTTTTACCTTCATAGATATGCGATCGAGCAAGATCAATGTGCTATCGGTATTAATTTTATCAATTATTTTTATGAAGGTTGGTTTGAAAAATATAAAACAAATATTTCATGCACTATTTCAAGCCACTAGTGAAATTATGGATTATGGATTATGGCGACAGAAATAACACTATTCCTGCCACCTCGATCCATAATTTCTACTAGAACCTCTCAGTGCATGGTATATTAGTAAAGCCTCTAGCTTTAAACAAAAGCGGTTGCCTAACTTATTTTAGATGAATGGAACTCAAACAAAATAAAACAACATTTTTGTGCGGCTGTGTGTGTGTGTGTGCTCTCACCTCATCATTCTTGTGGGGTTTTATGTGCGCTTCACATACCCCTTGTGAGGCATTTTTACTTTGTGGGGTATTTTTTCAGGACCCCACAGAGTAAAGTCTTTCAAATGACTGTATATTCGGTGTCCTATGCCCTGCGGGGCATTAGAAGTGGTACCCCATAAATGACATTTTGTGAGCGTGTGCTAAAACTTGCACATTTTTTTATGGTAACATCGTAAGCACACCGCCGGGTTGTTATCGCCAGGTTGTACATACCCCACTAGTAGGGGACCACAAGGTATATCTGGAACGCACAGAAATACCCCACAATCAGGTGCCCCACAAAGGCCCTGATGTGAGAATGTGTGTGTGTGTGTGTTTATAATGGTTCAAATTTAAAGTCAAAATAAAAGTATTTTATAGTTAACCTGGTCATACTGGTAATGACAGTATTGATAATAGTGTTGTTATCATAGTCATATAGAACCTCTTATTTATCGAAGGGCTACTAGTAGATAAGAAGAAACCCCTCCCGAAAGTGTACCCGGACAACTACGGTCGTGGACTAATACTCGCTAGGACAATTGCCCTTTGAAAACTACCCAAGACATGTACCACTGGGCAAATATCCCTATGCCAACTTTCCCGCTGAGGACGGTTTTGTTTCACCATTTAGTTTCCAGCTAAAACCTAAGAGGCGTACGACTATTAAAGGTCGACGAGTTGCTGAATTTTGACAACCGTAAAAATTTGCGACCACCGACGATCAATTTGCAAGTATTTTAATGGTGGTCAGATGCTGATCGGTGTAGGGAGTTGTCGATCGGTTGCCGAATGTCGTACGAGAATTGTCCGATCATCACAGATTTTCGTATACTAGTTTGCAACCGCTCGTGAAATGTATTCGAATTGTTTGCACTTGTTCGGCGATTTATCGGCAAAGATACTTTCTTGAGTAGTTTTTCTTTTAATTGTAAGGTTTTGTTTTTTTGTTGTGTTTTGGGGGGATTTTTAGTTTTTTGTTTATTGATTGTAATGTTGTATGTGTATGTATATTATGTTTGGGTATGCTGTTGTGTGTGTGTTGGTGGGGTTACTCTCATTTTTGGCGGGAATCGCAGTCTCTTAGGTAATTGTGTAAATTGTTCTCGTATCATGAGGTATCACTTGAAACAAATATATTACTTTGCTTCGCCGTCCTCCGCTAAATATTCAATGTTCAAATTTGATTACGAAAAGGGCAGAAATATTTTTAAAATCAATGGATAATGTAAGTACATCGTTTTGTATGCAACTTCTTTCTCTAAACGTTAAAGGTGACTTCAAAGAAAATCACAAATATGTCAACTAATGTTCACTAGAAACTGGTAAGCTAACAGATAGCCATCGTACAAGTTTAGGTCAACTACATATCAGGTGATTTATAAAAATACAAATACAACCACCTCCAGTAGCAGCTGGGATATGCGAGAGATTCGCCGGAAAAAATAACGATGTTTTTAATGACGTCACTATATGGACCAACACTGCCCAAGCAGACGACATCCCATAGAGAATGAACATAATTGCAAAGCTATTATTTCTCAAATTATAATGAGTTTAGTGTATTTAAATGTAATGGCATGTCAAACCATTCAAAGGGGGATATGACCCGATTCCGATAACTAAAATCTTTTGCTTGTAAAATACGAAGGATATGTGTTAATTAACGATCAAAGAAACCAGACTTTCGAATTGAAAACCCCCCGGAATGATATCAGGACGGCATTTGTTCCCTCTTGAAACGCCGAACATACCGCGCTGTGTGCAGCTGAATATTCAATACCGTCTTATTTTGTTTACAAGCGACAAATTCCTTTATTTTTGTATCGGTGCATTTGTCATCAAAATAAAACCGTGTGCGGGGTTTAGAGTGAGGCAATAGATTATAATTTTAGCCTGACGGTAGTGAAGTAAGAGAAAGAACTCAAGAGAAGATGTAAACACAGGCACTGAAAATGTGTGTGATGGCATGGGACATCGTCTGCTTGTGGCAAATCGTGTCCATACAGTGATCTCACACATCTCAGGAGCGTTCGGAGAGCTCTTCAGGTGCTATGCCGGGGCTGTATTTAAGCGTTTTATAATTTATAATAATAATCACCTCGAATGTTTCCAAGCATTGAAGTTTGATAACCTTGTCGAATCACAGTTTCAACTTTGCAATAATGAAATTAAGTTAGTTTTTAAAATCAATGAACATCAACTTTAAGGGAATTCGAGAAAAATTAAAGAGACAGAAAATATTGATGTGGTGTAAAGATAAACGGTCGGATATAGTGTTTTTACAGGAAACGTATAGCACCAAGGAAGTAGAAAACGAATGGAAGGCACTATGGAATGGTAGTTCGTATTTTAGTCATGGGACAAGCCATAGTAAGGGGGTTCTTATTTTATTTGATTCTAAACTAGATATTCAAGTCATTAATGCAATTGCAGATGATAATGGTAGGTTTATTATAATGGAGTGCATTATACAAGGGTTAAGGCTTACAATAGCTAATGTATATTTCCCAGTTCGTTCGAAGGAATTAGAACAAATTAATTTTCTACTCGAGTTTGAAAAATCCCTTACAACGGTCAATGGAAAAAATAATCAGCTAATAATAGGAGGTGATTTCAACACGATCAGCAATTTTAACCTGGATTACATGGGAACTGGTAAACGAAAGGGTCTCTCAAAATTTGGTAGACTCTTTGAAAATTTTGTGGATAGATTAAATTTGATTGATATTTGGAGAGTGAGAAATGGAATGAAAAAGCAATTTACGTATAGACAAATCAATCCTTTTATGCAAAGTCGACTGGATTATTGGTTTGTATCCGAAAAACTAGATGAAATAATATCAAATGCAATATAATATCATCTATAGCTCCTGATCATTCAGCTGTACAACTAAACTTTTTTATTTACCTTCGAATGATATCAAATTCAAGGGATCTTATTGGAAATTTAATAATAGTTTATGTAAAGATGAAAAGTTCATCGTGTTAATGAAAACCGCAATCATTGAACTGAAAGAGGACTATAAAACAGAAATAGAAAGTAAAGAGTTTTATGGGATTTTCTGAAAATAAAAATAAACAGTTTTATCAGAAAATATTCGAAAGAAAAAGCAAAGCTCAGAGAGGAAAAAATTGGGAATCTAGAAATAGAAATACTCTCCCTTGAAGACGATCTTTTGAAAGCAGTAGATAATGAGAAGATTGCATCTTTAGAACTGAAACGAAGATAATTAAAAGCATGCTATGATTATATTAATGAAGGACTTAAAATTCGTTCTAGAGCATCGTACTATGAAAGAGGAAAAACAAATACTAATTACTTTACCCAATTAATGGAATCAAATAAGAGAAAAACAGTAATCAGAAAACTAATGATAAATGAAGAGAAAATAAGTTTTGATCAGAGAGATATAATTAAAGAAATACACAAGTTTTATAGTAAACTATATGCGCATTCCACGGTAGATTCCAATTCTAGTGATGCTTTTTTCACAGATCTACCCAAACTAAATCCAGACTCTAAGGATATTTGTGAAGGGAAAGTTACAGAGAGGAATGTATGGCAGTTTTGAAAGAAATGAAATTTAACAAAACACCAGATAACGATGGTTTAAGTGTTGAATTTTATTCATTATTTTGGCCGGTAATAGGAGACGTAGTGGTCGATGCTTTGAATGAATCTTTTTGTGAGGGGGAACTCTCCCACTCACAAAAACAGGCAGTAATTACTTTAATCCATAAAGAAGGCAAAGACCCGTTACAAATTAAAAACTACAGACCCATTTCCTTACTTCATGTGGACTACAACATTTTAACCAAAGTTCTTTCAATAAGAATTAAAAAAGTATTACCAGAAGTTATTTGGATTGATCAGGTGGGATATCTAAAGGGCAGAAATATAGGTGAAGCTATTCGGTTAATTGACGACATGATCTTTCATACAACTCAAAATAAAATACCTGCTTATTTTGTTAGCGATAGATTTTGAAAAAGCGTTTGACTCGGTTTCAACACATGTTTTTACAAAAGGTCTTGGTAGCCTTTGGTTTTGGACCGATATTTTGTAAATGGTGAAAATAATTTATAATAAGGCTCAAAGTTGTGTTTTCAATGGACACGTATCAACTGAATATTTTTCTATTCAGAAAGGTGTAAGACAAGGTGATCCTTTGTCTGCCTATTTATTTTTACTTTGCATTGAGATTCTTGCTCGCGCAATCCGCAGCGACTCGGCTATTCATGGGGTTCCCTTTGATGATATTCACGTTAAACAAATTCTTTATGCAGATGACATGTCGTTGTTTGTTCAAGATATTGAATCTTTTAATAGATTAAACTCATTGTTTACTAGTTTTGCAGATATGTCTGGATTGAAGATGAATAGAGACAAAACCTTTGTATTATTGTTGGGTCCTAACGCGGATAAAGATGTAATAGTTCCATTTGGTAAGATAGTAAACATTGTAAAGATATTAGGTATACAGTTTACGTTAGACCGTGGAAAGCCAGGAAAAAATTAATTACAAAGAAATCTTAAGTAAAATTAAAAAGCTGCTTATGTGGTGGAAACAAAGAGATTTGACTTTGATGGGGAAAATTCAACTAATTAAGACTTTTGTTCTATCAAAATTAGTATATGTATCATCACTCACACCTGTACCGCCTTGGGCATTCCGTGAAATTGAAGTGTTAATATTTGATTTTTTATGGAATGGAAAAGATAAAATCAAACGGAGTACTATGTTTTTAGATTACGATAAGGGAGGTCTTAAATTGACAGATTTTCAATTATTTATTCGAACACAAAGAATCATGTGGATGAAAAGACTTATAACAGGAGATTCAAATATGATTTGGAAACGTTATTTTCAATACCTGACTAGAAGATATGGCGGCCTCTTGATATTTTTCAGTAATGTATCGCCAGATTTACTTGCACTGTCATTACCAGATTTTTACCGTAGCATGCTAGAGGCTTGGCTGGGAACAAAAGCCTTTTTGCTTAAGAACGAAATTTCAAAAAGAAATCAAATTATTTACAATCAGGGGCGTACGCAGGGGGGTGTTTTGGGGGTTAAACCCCCCCCTTTGGTATTTTTATGTGTGTAAACCCCCCTAAAAAATACCTAAAACCCCACCCCTTTTTTTTTGTTTTTTTTTTGTTTTTGGGGGGGTATAAAAAAAAAATTAAAAAAAAAAATTATGCCCACGGCTAACCTAAAAAAGGTGACCTTACCCCCCCCCCCCCCCCCCCAATGAAAAGAAAAATGTCAAATGTTCAAATTTCGAGACCAAAAAAAAAAAAAAAGTTCCCCCCCCCCCCCCCCCCCCCCCCCCCCCCCCCCCCCCCCCCCCCCCCCCCCCCACTGAGCGACTTTTCGGCTGGCTGAGTCGTTGCGATTTTGTTTGGACTCCAAAAAAAAAAAAAAGTGTCCGCTTACCCCCTTTTCGGCCGGCGCGATTTTCAAATTTTCGGGAGCAAAATATTTTGGGCCCGATTTTAAACCCCCCCCCCCCCCCCTTGAAAAAATCCTGAGTACGCCCCTGTTTACAATAATAGATGTATCCGCATTCAGGGGCAAATATATTTCCATGAAGACTTATTTCTGAAAAATGTTTTTAAAATACATCATATTGTTGATAAGAAAGGTGAATTGAAATCTATCACAGAATTTAAGAAAATGGGTTTAAACAACATTGAAATAAATATAATAAAACAGATATATGAAGGCATTCCATTCTCATGGAAAACTCTTTTGAATATATATGAACATCCTTGTGAGGATACCGAATTAAGTTTAGAATACATTATTAACGGAAACCCTCACTCTTTGCAAGGCATAACATCAAAATATATCTATAGTACATTGTTAAAAATGAGAACGGAAAAATCTTATGCTACATGCAACTTAGAACGTACATACAATATGGTCGAAAATGACACGAGAACAATTTTCTTAAGACCCCGAAAATCCACTCTGGACAGAAAGCTGAGGGAATTTCAATATAAAATGTTATATAATTTAATTTATACAAATAAGCATCTATACACTTTCAAACATGCAGTGAGCAATCTTTGCTCCTTTTGCAATAAACACGAAGAAACCTATGAGCATCTGTTTTTTACCTGTAAAAAGGTAGCAAATATTTGGAAGGACTGCGGTGACCTTTTTGCTTTATCAGCGTTAAAAATCTACACTGGCAAGAAATTCATATCGGGATAAAAAGATCCAATGCGGGAGAAGAACAACTGTTAAATCACATTATTCTTTTAACAAAACATATGATTTTTAAAAATAGACCCCCAATTCCTCAAGAAATTAAAAAAAGAATTATAGAAAATAGGCAAGAAGAAAAGGAATTAGCGGGGGAGAGAGGCACTTTAACACTTCACTTCAGAAAATGGGACAACTTCCACAATTAAGGACGGCGAGGCAAATACTTCTTTTTCAGACTCAGACATTTTTTTTAATATTTTTTTTAAAATATATAATTTGGTCTAAAGGAAAAGGAAGAGACAGGATTTCCAACAAATGTGTAGATGTGAATGCTCAGGAAGGGAGGGGGGATTTGTTGAGCTTTGGAATGAAGGGGGGAGGGGGATATGTAAGTTTGTATGTGTGTCTGAGTATGTGAGCGTGTGTGGTGTGTCTGTCTGTCTGTCTGTAGGTAACTCTTTGATTTATAATATTCGTTCAGTATAATTAATTTGAAAACATTATGTACTGTGTATTTGTTTTTGAGAGATGTACAATTTTCTTTATATTTTGATATGTTATGTAAATCAATGAAGCTGTATCTTTGTTTGTTATATATTTTGTACTGAATGAATACAATAAAACAATTCTACAAAAAAAAAAAAAAAAAAAAAAAAAACTTTTCGAAGATCAATGGCTGATGGCAAGCTGTATAATGACTGGTATAAATCATTGGCGAAAACACGCGTGGGAATGTTAAATTTCTTGACATTATTAGCCAATATGATTATGTGTGTTTATGTATAAATGTGATGCTTCTAACCTTTTTTGTATAAGATGCAACTAGGTTGTAAGGTCATTATGATTTGATCATCAAAATTATAACCATTGTCGGAAAACAAATAAGAGAGGGGATAGAGGGAAAGGATCAAAATGGAAGATATTTATTTATTTATTTATTTCTGATATTTATACAGAACAGTGACAGTAAAATGCGTGCAAATAACAGAAAGAGAGGGCAGTAGATTATTGGAAGCGAGAGAAATCGAGAGCACAGTATGAAAGCGGATGAGGAAGTCATTTTATTGCGTTGTGATCTATTTTTCAATTGGTTGCCTTGAAAGAACAAAGTGTAATATGAGATTTATCTGCATTGGGTCTATATGCAATTACATGAACTCGTTAATAGATAATAAGGTAAATGTTTCACAGCAATGATGCTGTGCCATGTTTCTGTTGAAAATTGTATCTTGACATCTTCTCTCTTCTTTTGTTTTAATTCATAAAACCAAATGTCGAGGGCATTATGAAGTGGAGGCATTTTTTCAATATCAGAGAAAGAAGCATATGTAGCATGTATAAATGAATATATCACACTTTATCAAAATTGAATTGAGGATTGTTCACTTAACCAGGCAGCTGCAGCAGCAAAAAAAGAACATTTCATGAATGAAAAAAGAATAACATATACTTGTAGATCAAGAAACAAGAAAAGCAATTGATTTTAATACTTTCCTATTTTTTCCGGTCTTTCATTTCATTAAAAAGAGAAATTTATGAGGCAGCAGTAGAAGTAGCAAAAGAATCAGTCTTCGATCGGTCTCAGATCTATGGCCTACCTTGGAAAAACCAATAGAAACCCCGTGAAGATGATGTAAAAAACACACACATCAAATGAATTTCTAAGTTCAATTTAAAACCTTATTCTGTGTGAGTCTTGTAAAAATTTAACGTTCAGAGAAAGTGGCAATATTTAATATCTAAATAAAGTGACGACACAGGTACGGTAGCTGTTCTTTGGTATATAGGCATGGGGTATTGCTGATCCGGAATAATGATGTTCTTTTATGTGAATAAAATCGTAAACATAGAGTTATCTTGAATACGCTCCTTTCTGCTAATTTCATTAATGGTCACATTTATAATCTGTTTTCTTCTCTCCTCCGTCTATCGCTCTAAACATGATTTCCACACCGCTTTACTACCGGCCTCTCCACTATCGTACGCTTTCTTAAGATCTTGCAAGAGCTGCATCCTTTTAGACTATAGTTATCTATTTCTAATCTGAGTATGATATAGACTTGCCAGCATATCATTATGGATGACATTCTAATTCATTGCGTCAGAGAACAGCCCAAAACCGCTAGATATTTCGTACTTTCTACAGAGTGGTGACGGAATTTTTTGAAAGTCACAAAACGCTCAATTGTAGCACTTCTGAAATTTGCCTCTTTGACAACAAGCGAATTTTCCCATTTAGTCTGGGTTACTCTGAACTGCAACAGAGTACATGTCCCTTCAAGGTGATAAAATCTGCATCTTAAAGAACTAAACAAAACAAAATAACCCTTTAAAGAAATCTCCTTTCACTTCTCACTCATCACTTGATTTTTAAGTTACCTGTATGCGTCTTTTAAAATCTAACAAATGTGAAATAGGAGGTTAAGATTTTTGGCAAGTAGCATACTGACGCCACGAATGTAATCACTTGATATATCAAGGACAACTGTCGGTATCACCTAATTAGTAATGAAATGAAAATAGATAGATGACAAACAGAATAATAATTTAAAACAAAATATTACTTGTTTTTAACTGTGTTTTGTCTAATTGGAAGGCTCATGACAGCATTGTGTACATTTTGACCTACCTCTCGAAGATGAGATAGTGTCTTCCAATGCGAGTTTCGTGCTCTCAAAGTTTAATAAGGTGATCTCCCTATACGTGACTCCTATCTCATCAAAACGATTTTTACCAGCTGCAACATGAACCCCCTGATACCCTCTTCCTCTCCATAACCAAGCCACTGTTCTCCACTGGAACTGATTAACGAGCGACTCAACTACTAGGCCATATCCATCACTGGGGATCATCGTCGATCTGGTCAACGTCTTGAAGAATCGTTTTTCTGACACTGAAATTGAAGCGGTCAATCCCGACAACACAGGGATGCCCCATACGGCACTCAGTTCTGCAACACCCCTCATCGCACCGCTACACGAGGGTCCAAGAAATGCCGCAACTCGGCCGTCTTTTTTGATATGGGTGTAGTACTCTTCGGCAGCGATCGCCGCGGCCATTCGAGCGTAGTGACATGAAGTGGTGTGGGGATTGGTGTGAATAGAGAAATTACTATACTCGTGATCATCGACGCGGCGGTTGATCTCCTCGATGGCGAGTTCCACTGCAGGGGCGATGTTAGAGGCACTCATTAGAGGAATGACGCCATAAATTGCATGGATTTCAATTTCAGTGGTTTTTGCGAAAGGAAAGAGGAAGGAGGTGATGAAGAGCACAAAAAAACCGAACAGCTGCATATTTCTTTTTTAATGCCAAAATTAAGCTCGTCCATTGAAGAAAAACGTAGCAAGCTAAAAATAGAAATAACTGTTTTATCAGTTTCTGAATGGTTCATAACCATTGATTACCCGTCCCATGAACCACTGAAAGACCGATCGTCATTTGCCAAACAGACGACACATTATTAAGCTAGTACTCAGAGTATAGCTATGTTATGAAGGCAAGTTAAGAAGGTAGCTCTTATAAAGGCAAAATAATATACAAAAATATAAAATCTGTTTTTGTTGTTTTTTGTTCAAATTGAGTGCAGTGACGGTTGGGCTAAAGTAATAATGCAATGTCCTCTGAGACGTCGCATTACCAAATAAATACATATTTGTCAAACCTCCATCAAAAGCCTTTACCAAGGTCGAGGGTTAAAAAAAAGTCCATCGTGCTTTGAAATGTATCGTCCTAGAAACAGGTATTCTTAATTCTACCTTCAAAGGGTTATAATCTTGACAAACACCACTTGATGGAAATAAGCAAAGTAGTGAAAAGTCTCATCTATTTCTCGCTAGAGGCACTTTAAGTTCAAGCATTAATGGAATATTTTAAGTCCCTGTTCTCTGCAACCAATTTCTTTTAATTTTACTTAAAATTGCTTGTTGGCTAAATATGTTCGAAACGTCCCCAGAAATTCAGCTTTCGTGAACAAATTTAATAAAGGCTCTACTCAAACTATTTCATAATGCGGTTATTCGCACATTATCAAAAAAATAATAGTAACAAGGAGCGCACAGAAGCTCTACCACATCTTCCTTTTGTTTATTATGTGAACTTTTGTCCTTCCTCCGGTACCCTCTTAGTAAATTTCTAATTATTACTAGTTCGAAATACAATGATCTATTGTAGGAGGTTTCCAGATAAAATAAGGAGGTCTCGATTGCGACATTTGGAAGGATTATTCAAATTACCCACTTTTCACTTCAAAGTGTCCAACCCGCGTGTAGGTTCTGATTATATATATGAAAGAAAGTAAGATTCAAAAGGAAGATTAAAACTCTGTGAGAGCATTATTTTCCGAGGATCAAACAGAATCGACCACGTGAAAATGATGCAAAAAATACACTTAAGCCCACACATCAACTGAATTTCTAAGTTCAATTTAAAACCCGTTTCTGTGTGACTCTTGTAGAAAATTAACGTTCAGAGAAAGAAGCAATCTTCCATATCTAAATAAAGTTACGACACAGGTACGGCAACTGTTCTTCGGTACATAAGCATGGCTTATTGCTGATTCGGAATAACGATGTTCTTTTATATGAATAGTATTGTATATATATAGAATAATTTTGAATACGTTCCTTTCTGCTAATTTCATTGATGGTCACATTTATAATCTGTTTTCTTCTCTCCTCTGTCTATCGCTCTAAACATGATTTCCACACCGCTTTACTACCGACCTCTCCATTACCTTACACTTTCTTAAAATCTTGCAAGAGCGCATTTTTTAGGACTATAGTTATCTATTAAAATTGATACTGATATAAACTTGCCAGCATATCATTATGGATGACATTATGATTCATTGCGTCAGACAGTGGCGGATCCAGGGGGCCCGGGGGCCCTGGCAAAAAAAGGGGGGAAGGGGGGAAAAGAAGGGAAAAAAGAAGGAAAAAAAAGAAGGGAAAAAAAGAAGGAAAAAAAAAGAAGGAAAAAAAAGAAGGGAAAAAAAAGAAGGAAAAAGAAGAAGGAAATAAAAGGGGAAAGATATCAAAAGTATCAAAATATGCTAATCTGACGGTAATTTAATGCTTAAAACCCTTGAGCTTCTGGGGTCTCGGCCCCCTGGACCTCACGCCAATTAGTGTCCTGCCAGTGTCACAAATAAGGTATCAAAATATGTTCATCTGACCGTAATTAAATGCCTAAAGCCCTGAGCTTCCGAGGCTCTGCCCCCCTGAACCCAACCAATGGCCCTAAGGCGGGCCCCTGGATGCTCGTCAAGTTTCCGGGGCTCCACCCCCTCGACCCCACCAGTGGCCGTAATGCGGGCCCCTGCATGCTTGTCTGACCGTTATAAAATTCCTAAAACCCCTGAGCTTCTGGGGGCTCCGCCCCCTGAACCCCACAGCAATTAGTTACCTGCTAGTGTCACAAATAAGGTATACTTATGCTCATCTGACGATGAATTGATGTATAAACCCCTAAGCTTCTGAGGGCTCCGCCCCCTGGACCCAACACCAATCTGTGTCCTGCCAGTGTAACAAACAAGGTATCAAAATATGCTCATCTGACCGTAATTTATTGACAAAAACCCCTGAGCTTCTGAGGGCTCCGCCCCCTGGACCCAACACCGATTTGTGTCCTGCCAGTGTAACAAATAAGGTATCAAAATATGCTCATCTGACCGTAATTTATTGCCAAAAAACCCTGAGCTTCTGAGGGCTCCGCCCCCTGGACCCAACACCGATTTGTGTCCTGCCAGTGTAACAAATAAGGTATCAAAATATGCTCATCTGACCGTAATTTATTGCCAAAAACCCCTGAGCTTCCGGGGGCTCCGCCCCCTGGACCCCAAGCCAATTCGTGACCATCCAGTGTCACAAATAAGGTATAAAATATGCTCATCTGACGATAATTTAATGTATAAAACCCCTGAGCTTCCGGGGGCTCCGCCCCCTGGACCCCACGCCAATTCGTGACCATCCAGTGTCACAAATAAGGTATAAAAATATGCTCATCTGACTGTGATTTATTGCCCCAAACCCCTGAGCTTCGACCTGCCAGTGTCACAAATAAGGTATAAAATATGCTCATCCGACGATAATTTAATGTATAAAACCCCTGAGCTTCTTGGGGCTCCGCCCCCTGGACCCAACACCAATTCGTGACCTGCCAGTGTCACAAATAAGGTATAAAATTATGCTCATCCGACGATAATTTGATGTATAAATTTGATGGCCCGGGCCCCCTGGGGAAAAAACGTGTAAAAACACGTTGATTTTACCTTTTTTTGGAGATGCCCCCCCCCCCCCCCCTGGCGCTCGAGGGGGGGGGGGGGTGCGATTTTTCAAATTTTCGAGGGCCAAACAAAAAATTAGTGCTCACTACCCCCACTGAGCGAAATATTGGCCGGCACGATTTTCAAATTTCAAATTGATTTCAAATTTGGGCCCCCACCCCTAAGAAATCCCGGATCCGCGCCTGGCGTCAGAGAACAGCCAAAAACTGCTAGTTATTTTGTACTTTCTACACAGTGGTGTTGGAACTTTTTGAAAGTTACAAAACGTTTAATTTTAGCACTTCTGAAATTTGCCTCTTTTACAACAAGCGGATCGCCATTCAGGGTCACTCTGAACTGCAAGAGGGTACATGTCCCTTCAAGGTGATAAAATCTGCATCTTAAATAACTAAAAAAAAAAAAAAAACCCTCTAAAGAAATCTCCTTTCACTTCTCACTCATCACTTGATTTTTTAAATACCTGTATGTATCTTTTAAAATTTAACAAATGTCAATCAGCAGGTTAAGATTGTTGGCAAGTAACATACTGGCGCTACGAATGTAATCACTTGATTCATCAAGGACAGCTGTCGGTATCGCCTAATTTATAGTAATAAAATGAAAATAGTTAGATAACGGACGCAATAATCATTTAAAACGAAACATTACTTGTTTTAACTGTATTTTTCTAATTGGAAGGCTCATGACAGCATTGTTGTACATTTTGACCTACCTCTCGAAGATGAGATAGTGTCTTCCAATGCGAGTTTCGTGCTCTCAAAGTTTAATAAGGTGATTTCCCTATATGTGACTCCTATCTCATCAAAACGATTTTTACCAGCTGCAACATGACTCCCCTGATAACCTCTTCCTCTCCATAACCACGCCACTGTTCTCCACTGGAATTGATTAACGAGCGACTCAACTACTCGGCCAAATCCATCACCAAGGATCATCGTAGATCTGGTCAACGTCTTGAAGAATCGTTTTTCCGACACTGAAATTGAACCGGTCATTCCCGACAACACAGGGACGCCCCACACGGCACTCAATTCTGCAACACCCCTCATCAAACCGCTACAAGAGGGACCAAGATATGCCGCAACTCGGCCATCACTGCTGTAGTAATTTTCCACGGCAATGGCGCTAGCTGTCAGACTGACGAAACAACGGCTAATGTGAGGATGTATAGTAATAGAAAAGTTATTGTATTCGTCATCATCGACGCGGCCGTCGATCTCTTCCTTGGCGAGCTCCACTGCAGGGGCGATGTTAGAGGCACTCATTTGAGGAATGACACCATGAATGGCATGAATGCTAAGATTAACAGTTTGTCCAACAGATAAAAGACAAACAACGTATAAAATTGCAAACAGACACATTTCCTTTTGGTTATGCGTAGACTTTACGATGAAAACATCAAGCTTGATTGTACGCAAATTGTACGCACCTACTTTATTCCTGACATATGAAAGGTAGAATTAAAGTATGACCATCATGACCAAAGCGACCGTAAGTTTTATACTGGCGGACAATGCTTGCACGCCTCAAATCTAGCACACACACTCAGCAATGGAATTTCGCAAGTATATCAGCGGAAGATTGAGTCCAACAACACCTGACCATTTTTAATATGAGTGAAGAGAATCCTTTTTTCAAGCCTGGAGATCTCAATGCACGCTTATGTAACAAAGAGGAGGCTAAAGTCATTTGAACGTTTGAATAACAGCCCTTCAAATCCGCACAAATGTTAAAAACTGATGGATGTCGTGATTCAAGTTTATATTCAAGATTATATTTTTTCATTAATGAAATCCTGTTAAGTGATTAGTCAACATAGCATCATGTGACAAAACATAACATTGCTATGATGTTACCGATAAGAAAAATGTGTTTTACCTTCATAGATATGCGATCGATCAAGATTAATGTGCTATCGGTATTAATTTTATCATTATTATTTTTATGAAGGTTGGTTTGAAAAATATAAAAACAAATATATCATGCACTATTTCAAGCCACTAGTGAAATTATGGATTATGGATTATGGCGACAGAAATAGCACTATTCCTGCCACCTCGATCCATAATTTCTACTAGAACCTCTCAGTGCATGGTATATTAGTAAAGCCTCTAGCATTAATCAAAAGCGGTTGCCTAACTTATTTGAGATGAATGGAACTCAAACAAAATAAAACAACATTTTTGTGCGGATGTGTGTGTGTGTGTGTGTGTGTGTGTGTGTGTGTGTTTTTATAATGGTTCAAATTTAAAGTCAAAATGAAAGTATTTTATAGTTAACCCTGGTCATACTGGTAATGACAGTATTGATAATAGTGTTGTTATCATAGTCATATGAAACCTCCTTATTTATCGAAGGGCTACTAGTAGATAAGAAGAAACCCCTCCCGAAAGTGACCCGGACAACTACGTCGTGGACTAATACTCGCTAGGACGATTGCCCTTTGAAAACTACCCAAGACATGTACCACTGGGCAACTATCCATATGCCAACTTTACCGCTGAGACGGTTTTGTTTCACCATTTAGTTTCCAGCTAAAACCTAAGAGGCGTACGACTATTAAAGGTCGACGAGTTGCTGAATTTTGACAACCGTAAAAATTTGCGACCACCGACGATCAATTTGCAAGTATTTTAATGGGTGGTCAGATGCTGATCGGTTGTAGGGAGTTGTCGATCGGTTGCCGAATTTCGTACGAGAATTGTCCGATCATCACAGATTTTCGTATACTAGTTTGCAACCGCTCGTGAAATGTATTCGAATTGTTTGCACTTGTTCGACGATTTATCGGCAAAGATAAACAACTTTTCGAAGATCAATGGCTGATGGCAAGCTGTATAATGACTGGTATAAATCATTGGCGAAAACACGCATGGGAATGTTAAATTTCTTGTCCATTATTAGCCAATATGATTGTGTGTGTTTATGTATAAATGTGATGCTTCTAACCTTTTTTGTATAAGATGCAACTAGGTTGTAAGGTCATTATGATTTGATCATAAGAATTATAACCATTGTCGGAAAACAAATAAGAGAGGGCATAGAGGGAAAAGATCAAAATGGAAGATATTTATTTATTTATTTATATCTGATATTTATACAGAACAGAACAGACAGTAAAATGCGTGCAAATAACAGAAAGAGAGGGCAGTAGATAATTGAAAGCGAGAGAAATCGAGAGCACAGTATGAAAGCGGATGAGGAAGTCATTTTATTGCGTTGTGATCTATTTTTCAATTGGTTGCCTTGAAAGAACAAAGTGTAATATGAGATTTATCTGCATTGGGTCTATATTCAATTACATGAACTCGTTAATAGATAATAAGGTAAATGTTTCACAGCAATGATGCTGTGCCATGCTTCTGTTGAAAATTGTATCTTGACATCTTCTCTCTTCTTTTGTTTTAATTCATAAAACCAAATGTCGAGGGCATTATGAAGTGGAGGCATTTTTTCAATATCAGAGAAAGAAGCATATGTAGCATGTATAAATGAATATATCACACTTTATCAAAATTGAATTGAGGATTGTTCACTTAACGAGGCAGCTGCAGCAGCAGAAAAGGGACATTTCATGAATGAAAAAAGAATAACATGTACTATGTAGATCAAGAAACAAGAAAAGCAATTGATTTTAATACTTTCCTATTTTTTCCGGTCTTTCATTTCATTAAAAAGAGGAATTTATGAGGCAGCAGTAGAAGTAGCAAAAGAATCAGTCTTCGATCGGTCTGAGATCTATGGCCTACCTTGGAAAAACCAATAGAAACCCCGTGAAGATGATGTAAAAAATACACACATCAAATGAATTTCTAAGTTCAATTTAAAACCCGTTTCTGTGTGAGTCTTGTAAAAAATTAACGTTCAGAGAAAGTGGCAATATTTAATATCTAAATAAAGTGACGACACAGGTACGGTAGCTGTTCTTTGGTATATAGGCATGGGGGCATTGCTGATCCGGAATAATGATGTTCTTTTATATGAATAAAATCGTAAACATAGAGTTATTTTGAATACGCTCCTTTCTGCTAATTTCATTAATGGTCACATTTATAATCTGTTTTCTTCTCTCCTCCGTCTATCGCTCTAAACATGATTTCCACACCGTTTTACTACCGGCCTCTCCACTATCGTACGCTTTCTTAAGATCTTGCAAGAGCTGCATCCTTTTAGACTATAGTTATCATTATGGATGACATTCTAATTCATTGCGTCAGAGAACAGCCAAAAACCGCTAGATATCTCGTACTTTCTACAGAGTGGTGACGGAATTTTTTGAAAGTCACAAAACGCTCAATTGTAGCACTTCTGAAATTTGCCTCTTTGACAACAAGCGAATTTTCCCAATTAGTCTGGGTCACTCTGAACTGCAACAGAGTACATGTCCCTTCAAGGTGATACAATCTGCATCTTAAAGAACTAAACAAAACAAAATAACCCTCTAAAGAAATCTCCTTTCACTTCTCACTCATCGCTTGATTTTTAAAATACCTGTATGCGTCTTTTTAAAATTTAACAAATGTCAGTTAGCAGGTTAAGATTTTTGGCAAGTAGCATACTGAATGTGATCACTTGATTCGTCAAGGACATTGGTCGGTATCACCCAATTAGTAATGAAATGAAAACAGATAGATAACAGACATGCTAACTATTTAAAACAAAATAGTACTTGTTTTTAACTGTGTTTTTCTAATTGGAAGGCTCACGAGAGCATTGTTGTACATTTTGACCTACCTCTCGACGATGAGATAGTGTCTTCCAATGCGAGTTTCGTGCTCTCAAAGTTTAATAAGGTGATTTCCCTATATGTGACTCCTATCTCATCAAAACGACTTTTACCAGCTGCAACATGAACCACCTGATAACCTATTCCTCTCCATAACCACGCCACTGTTCTCCACTGGAACTGATTAACAAGCGACTCAACTACTCGGCCAAATCCATCACCAAGGATCATCATAGATCTGGTCAACGTCTTGAAGAATCGTTTTTCTGACACTGAAATTGAACCGGTCATTCCTGACAACACAGGGATGCCCCACACGGCACTCAGTTCTGCAACACCCCTCATCAAACCGCTACAAGAGGGTCCAAGAAATGCCGCAACTCGGCCATCACTGTTGTACAGGGTGTAGTACTTTTCCGCGGCAATGGCGCTAGCTGTCAGACTGACGAAACAGCGGCTTATATGAGGATATATAGTAATAGAAAAGTTATTGTATTCCTCATCACCGACGCGGCGGTCGATCTCTTCGATGGCGAGCTCCACTGCAGGGGCGATGTTAGAGGCACTCATTTGAGGAATGACACCATAAATGGCATGAATGCTAAGATTAACAGTTTGTCCAACAGATAAAAGACAAATAACGTATAAAATTGCAAACAGACACATTTCCTTTTGGTTATGCGTAGACTTTACGATGAAAACATCAAGCTTGATTGTACGCAAATTGTACGCACCTACTTTATTCCTGACATATGAAAGGTAGAATTAAAGTATGACCATCATGACCAAAGCGACCGTAAGTTTTATACTGGCGGACAATGATTGCACGCCTCAAATTTAGCACACGCACAGCGATGTCATTTCCCAAGTGTCTCAGCGAAAGATTGAGTCCAACAACACCTGACCATTTTTAATATGAGTGAAGAGAATCCTTTTTTCAAGCCTTGGAGATCTCAATGCACGCTTCTATAACAAAAAGGAGGCTACAGTCATTTGAAAGTTTGAATAACAGCCCTTTAAATCCGCACAAATGTTAAAAACAGACATCGTGATTCAGGCCCGGGATTCAGGTTTTTATTCAAGATTATATTTTTTGTTATTAATGAATTCCTGTTAAGCGATTAGTAAACATAGCATCATGTGACCAAACATAACATTGCTCTGATGTTACCGATAAGAAAAATGTGCTATACCGTCATAGATATGCCATCGATCAAGATCAATGTGGTATCGGTATTAATTTTATCATTATTATTTTTATGAAGGTTGGTTTGAAAAATATGAAATAAATATATCAGGCACTATTTCAAGCCACTATTGAAATGATGGATTATGGCGACATAACTTATTTTAGATGAATGGAACTCAAACTAAATATTAAAAAAACTTTTTTGTGCGGGTGGATGTGTGTGGGGGGTGTGTGTGTGTGTGTGTATGTGTGCGTGTGCGTGCGTGTGTGTGTGTGTGTGTGTGTGTGTGTGTGCGTGTGTGTGTGTGTGTGTGTTTATAGTGGTTCAAATTTGAAGTCAAAATGAAAGGATTTGATAGTTAACCCTGGTCATACTGGTAATGACAGTATTGATGATAGTGTAATATCATAGTCATATAGAACCTCATTATTTATCGAAGGGCTACTAGTACTAGATAATAAGAAACCTCTCCCGAAAGTGACCCAGACAACTACGTTGCGGACAAATGCTCGCTAGGACGATTGCCCTTTGAAAACTACCCAAGACATGTACCACTGGACAACTATCCCTATGCCAACTTTCCCGCTTAGGCGATTTCGTTTCACCATTTAGTTTCCGGCTTAAATCTAGGAGGCATACGACTATTAAAGGTCGACGGGTTGCTGAATGTTGACAACCGTAAAAAGTTGCAACCACCG
Source organism: Strongylocentrotus droebachiensis (assembly GCA_035222895.1). Taxonomy (NCBI): domain Eukaryota; kingdom Metazoa; phylum Echinodermata; class Echinoidea; order Camarodonta; family Strongylocentrotidae; genus Strongylocentrotus; species Strongylocentrotus droebachiensis. The sequence goes on along the minus strand of JAVYIG010015932.1, from coordinate 13,613 downwards.
ACGATCAATTTGCAAGTATTTTAATGGGTGATCAGTTGCCGATCGGTTGTAGGGAGTTGTCGATCGGTTGCCGAATGTCGTACGAGAATTGTCCGATCATCACAGATTTTCGTATACTAGTTTGCAACCGCTCGTGAAAATGTATTCGAATTGTTTGCACTTGTTCGGCGATTTATCGGCAAAGATAAACAACTTTTCGAAGATCAATGGCTGATGGCAAGCGTTATAATGACTAGTATAAATCATTGGCGAGAACACGCATGGAATGTTAAATTTCTTGTCCATTATTAGCCAATATGATTATATGTGTTTATGTATAAAATGTGATGCTTCTAAGCATTTTTTTTATAAGATGCAACTAGGTTGTAAGGTCATTATGATTTGATCATCAAAATTATAACCATTGTCGGAAAACAAATAAGAGAGGGCATTGAGGGAAAAGATCAAAATGGAAGATATTTATATATTTATTTATATCTGATATTTATACAGAACAGACAGTAAAATGCGTGCAAATAACAGAAAGAGAGGGCAGTAGATAATTGAAAGCGAGAGAAATCGAGAGCACAGTATGAAAGCGGATGTGGAAGTCTTTATCATACATAAAAACAAAAGTCATTTTATTGTGTTGTGATCTATTTTTCAACTAGTCGCCTTGACAGAACAAAGGGTAATATCTGATTTATCTGCATCGGGTCTATATACAATTACATAAACTCGTTAATAGATAATAAGAGAAATGTTTCAAATCAATTATGCTGTGCCGTGTTTTGTTGAAAGTTGTATCTTGACATCTTCTCTCTTCTTTTTTTAAAAATTCATAAAACCAAATCTCGAGGGCATTATCAGTGAAAGTAGCATATGTAGCATGGATAGATGAATATATCGCAATTTATTAAAATTGGGTTGACGTTTGTTCAATTATCTAGGCAGCTGCAGCAGCAGAAAAGGTTCATTTCATGAATGAAAAAAGAATAATAGAAACAATGTAGATCAAGAAACAAGAAAAGCAATTGATTTCATTACCTTCCTATTTTTCCGGTCTTTCCTTTCATTTAAAAAAAATTATGATTTTCTTGATAATGTGACGTACCAGTTAGAGTTGTACATGTATCATGCAAAAAGCTTTGATTGGAAAGACTTTTAAATTCAATAACAAAACCTTTACTTTTCAATGGGGGAAATCATAGCCGAGAAAGTAAAAATTACATTTGGTGAAAAATATATAATAGGGTAACAATTGTAACTCCTTTATTCAAAAATACTAAAATTTAGCTGTTGAAAAAAGCTATTTCATTTATGCGAAACCTTCACCCCAGAACAGCACAAACTTATTTATGCAATTTGTGTCTGGCAAATGGAGTACAAAGGATAATTATAGCAGGTGGATGAAATGCTTCAACACCACAAACACCTGGGAAGAAAGCATCCGTAAATTTGAACACATTTACTTAAGGCCCTTTTACACTTTCACGGATCGCATCACGGATCATCCCGGATCGTCGCTCCCGGATCATCCGTGTTATACACCGGGGAGGCATCCGGCGTGATCCTTGGCGTACCGGCATATCCGGGGAAAAAATTAAGCTTGCTTAATTTTTCATCCCGGAGTTCACGGATGAAACAATCCGTCCTCTTCCCTGTAGGCACCGTGTACCTCCGTGTAGCCGCCGAATACATCCGGGACAGTCCGTGTAGACACCGGGAGGTCCGTATTAACACCGGTTTCATCCGGGTTTGAAAATTCCGTATATCAAATGAGCGCCTACAAGCTCAAGTCACCCGTCAACATTCCGGAGATATCCCAATAGACAACGTACACCTCCGTGTAAGGACCGTAAAAGTACCCAGTAGCCTCCGTGCTCTTCCTTGAAATCCGTGTTAGCTCCGTAGGCGTTTCCGGCGTGGTCCGCGTTGCTACCTTGTCTGTCCGTGGAGACACCGTACTTGCCCGTGTATACACCCAGTTCGGAACGTATCCACACCGGCATCGAGAAGAAATCGTGGTGTCGCACGCCGGAACACCCCGGATTAAGATCCGGGATGATCCGTGATGCGATCCGTGAAAGTGTAAAAGGGCCTTAACTACTACGCATAGTACGTCGTGTAATCAAGAAAATGGCGATTTGTCCATTGTTTCGGACCTTTTAGCTTTCATGGAAATCACATTTGGACCGCCCAGGAAAAAAATTTGAGAACCCTTGAGATAGACGATCCTACACAAAATGAAAACTAAAAGAGAAAAAGAAATAGTCACCACGTTGACAATATTTACAACAGACATAAAAAGGGGCGATTACGATGATTAGATATAAAGCTTCTACGCATCATGTGAAGTTTTAGGTTATGCTTAAAACTGTCTAAGTTTGGGGCGGGTAGTAATCCTTTAGGGCTTTTTTTTTAATGACCGAGTTCAAGGGAGATGAAGTATATAGCTCAATGTAGATGAAGATTCATGTAGATCATAGACTATCAAAATAATGATGGATACACTAATGACCTCGACAAAATATTGGCTATTTAAAATAAAGTTCTTCCTTTTAATACCGCGGCGCCAGCCATCCATCAACAAACTACCCTCATACGATCTTTCCTCCGACTTGGCCTGACAAAATGATCAATGCCGAAGCTTGCGACTTTGAGAATATATCCGGCTCCACAAACGTCTAGACCCGGGTGGGGTTTCATACTTTTTCCCGCTCGGATTTCATCGAAGCAATCCATTATTAGAATTCTATAATGTGTCCTATTGATTTGTTTTGTTTAAATATAATAATCTATGTTTGTTATAGCCTAACTTTATATCGTTCATTGTAAGCTTCATAAGAAAAAGATAACTTTAATATGTAGGTCAAGGAAAGTATTTTGTTTTTAATATTTCATTTCATTTCAATTATTTATTCAGTATTGAATACATATTGAAAATCTATATACATTGAGAGGTCTATGAGGAGATATGAACTTGTTTAAACAGAATAGGCCAAGGCTCCAAGATAAGTGAAGCTTGATGCCTTTTGACTCCTGACAATTGAACTGAATTGAATCGAATTGAATTTATTTTCACCAAACATGAAATAAAAGTGTACAAAATGATACATGTAAAATCGATGTAGTGGAGGGATAACAAAAGTACAAACACTTTTATGAACTTTTATTTCAAAAGTGAATAACTAAGTTGCATTTAAGCAGAATGTAACGATTCGATCATAAAAGTGATAACCATTGTCATGAAGAAAAAAATGAAGTTATTAATAATATAAACAAGAAAAATGATAGCAAAACTGCGTACAAATAGTAGGGAGAAGGCAGTAGATAATGGAAAAGGAAGGGAAACGACGAGTATATTATGAAAGGGGAATGTAACAATCTGTTTCACAAATAAGAATAGAAGTCATCTTATTGTATTGTTACCTATTTTTCAAGTGGCTGCCTTGTAAGAACAAGGAGTGATACGTGATCATATGGCATCCGGGCTAGAACCTCATGAAGAGATTATGATAAATTATGATGATGAATCAAATCGTAAGGAATAATTTTGTTAAAGGTAAAGACCAGTTTTGGAAACGCCTCCATTTCAAAAAATAAAATGGAAGCTCATATTACCAATCATGTGAAAGAATATGTTTGGACTAATCCGTGATGATAACAATTTTGCCGGGAAACAGCCTACTAATTGATATATTTGGTAAATTATTATATCTATCTGGACTGGATAGATATAGGGTAGTCCCATATACATCTTTCTATGTACAGTGCTTGTAACTTTACCAAGACTGGGCCACATTTCTTATCATGTTGATGATTCCAGAACGTTGCAGTACACACCAATACTTATATGCTAGATGATCAACCTTTTCTGATCGATTCCACAATGTTTCTTTCACAATGCAATCGCATGACCAGAACTGGTCTATACCTTTAACATTACCTTGACATGTCTTTTAAAAAATCTATACAAAATCAAATCTCGAGAGTAATATGAAGTGGAGGGACTTCTTCCATATGATACAGTAGCATATGTAACGCGTAGTCAATGAAATGTACCAGACTATATCAAACATTTAGTCTGGCGTTTGGTCTTTTTACCGTGCTGTTGAACAGTATAAATATGATATCCCAGAATGAAATGATCTAAGTAGATTTTTTTTTAAACAGTCGAAACAATGAATATTAATAGTTCCTCGTGATTTTTTTTTTCTTCTTTGCTTTCAATTAAAACATACCACACAAACTGAATTTATGAGGCAGCAGTAGAATAACAATCAGTTTCCAAAGTTAAATTCTGCTGTTTGTCGGTTTTCTGCGAACCTTTGGAGAATAATCGGCGACTGATCGTTTATCATTCGTCGATTAGCTGCCGACCTTTCTCAACCAAATATCACACGATAATAGTCGACATGCACTCGGATCGGGGATCAGTCGGCAATCAGTGTGAGAAGTGTCGTCTACCTTTGAAGAAAAAAAATATAAATCTTTCCTCAACCAGTTTGCTCGGCAGAAGGTTTTTGATGCAGCAGAGTAAACCTCCAGCCGACCAAAATGCTCCAGAGACCAATCTGACAACCTTTTAAAGACTGATGTTATTTCAAATCATTATTTCATTACATATTTCATATGCCGCTCCGTACTCACAGTACCACGAAGGTAGATATCGACGAATATCAAACATTTATTGCACAAGAGTAAATTACACAAATTTAGGATACAGATATCTGTGTAAAGTGGCGTTCTTACCTCTGGAATCGGTAATGGCTTTGTCCAAAGCCATCCACGGATGCTGAAAATTTGTCAGTTTCAAACGGTAAAAAGAGAAATTGTTTTTCACCAGTTTAGGCATCAACTCCTCAATACCATCTGTTATTGCTCCCCGGTAACCAAGCTCGTTAAACTGAATCCAGGAGCATACTTTCCATCCAAAGAAGCTCATGAGCTCCTCGAAGCACTTTGCATACTGCTCTACCAAAAGCGATGTTCTTGTAAGAGTACTGTACCGTTTCTTGTCCCCTAGATCAAAACCAGGTGCTCCACCAGTGATCAAAGGAAGGTTCCAGGCGGCTGCCAAGTCGGCCAAGCCCAAAATGGACTTGATACAACCTGGTCCAATAAACACAGCCACTTTGCGGGTATGGTAAGCGTTAGCAGCAATGGCTGGACTGACAACAGGATATTTGGCGTAGCAAGAGAAGCAATACCGGGTGTACTTAATCGTTATGTTATGAACTCTTCCATTATGGACAAGTTCCTCTATTTTGAGTTTAGCAAGGTCAATTGAAGGTACGATTGAATTTTCCTGATAGTCACTCAATAACCCTTCCAGAACGATTTATATTCCAATAACAAGCGGAACACAACAAACTCCCCAAATTAGAACCAATCTCATCATTGTCCTTTATTTTCAATCTTCCAGATGAAATTTTAAAAATGACATGAGCGCTCGACTTCACGGCTTCAAGATACCAGCATTTAGAGCTTATGGCCACTAATCCTTGTAAAAATCATCCCATAATGTAAACGAACGCATTCGAAAGATGCAATTACGCGAGTTAAGCATAGTGGACTAATGTATGACGTGAATGTATTGATGGCGCAGATGGAGGTATTACATCAGACTTGGTATGACGATACGTCAGATTCTCTATAAAATACTGTAGTATACCCAGAGGGAGATGCAGGTTTTAGAGACGTGGAATTTTGTAAAAGGTTGTTAGGTATCATTTTGTTCAGGACACCTCCCCGCACAACTTCTCGGTGGACTCAAAATTGTTATGCAAGTTATCCCCTTACATATTGAATTTGATATCGATCTGTAGGAAATTTAGTTCTCTTCAAATGACACCTTACACATAGTAAAATGAGGCTCCGTTAAAAAAAAATCCCCCAAATCGTTTAACAGTACTTATACATGGCGGTCAGTTTTTCCTTCTTTTCAGCAGCATATTTTCTAGATAGTCCACCTAGAAATTGCGCAGGGAGGTCCCCTAGTCATGTTCATACCGAATGGTTGAACTCAAAACAAAGTGAGATCAAATTTGGTCTAGGCCTACTATTGTATTTCGATTTATTATTCGAAAGAATTACAAGATATATTTGTAAACTTATCAATATATAAAACATATAATAGTGTAGTAATGTAATGACAATTTTCCAATCAATGTATTCCCTTTTCGTTACTTTTCTGTCAAAAGAATTAGGGATAGTATACTTAAATATTAACATATAATATTTTAACTTAATACTCCAATTCTGTAAAAGAGAATCTCACAATGTGAGTTCCCAAGTTATTTTGTTCTGAGGTTTTTAGTCGTTAATTTTTACCTGATCATCACGCAAGTGTAAAAGTGTATCATGCTATTATACTCTAATAAATATACTTAAGCAAGATTCCCTACTTATTTTCCCCTCCATATTCTTTATCTCAGAAACACAAGATAGCGAAAATAAGTTTACTTATTGGAATTGTTTTCATTGCACTTGGTCTCAATGTTCGTGCTGTTTACAGGCACGATACAAATTTACCCCGTGTTTTTCTTTCGTAAAATATTTCCTACATTACGTCATAAAAGAACATATACCGCAAGTTGTCTTCTTTTCTTTAGTTATCCTATCATAAAGTATAATTCCGTTCTATAACAAGATATGAATGCAGTGTATCTTCTTATATCTTTTAATCCTCTTATATCAAAGTACTTTCTTCCTTATAGATTTAGAGTAAACATGTTACACCGCTGATATTCAGCTTCTCCCTTGATAATTCAAATTGATGCATGCAAGGTCATTTCCATAACCCGTGTTCAATAAGGACAACTTTGCGAATAAAAACGTTATTTGAAAATGTGTGGGCGAGAAGATACTTAGCCTGTTTTGTGTGTGTGCGTGTGGATGTTTGTGTGTGTGTGTGCGTGCGCGTGCGTGTGTGTGTGTGTGTGTTTGAGAGAGATAGAAAAAGAGAGAGAGGGAGAGAGGGAGAGAGAGAGAGAGAGAGAGCAAATAACTACCGTTGGTGAAGGTGATGGGACAAACTATCACTTCCGAGGCGATCTGGATGTAGCTATCTTTCCGAAGCGAAGCTGAGGAAAGGTAGCGTATACATTCTGATCGACGAGGAAATGATATTTTGCCATCGCCTGAAACCAAAAGGTGATTATTTGCTTTATATTCCACATCTAAAACAATTTAACTACCAAAAAAAGGACGTGTATGCATCTACATAAAAGACACCATGCCCAAATTCACACCAAAAAGTTAAACAGTTTAACCCAACCCCTTGAGGGTACGGTGCGCGCATGTGTTTGTTTTAATTGCGCTCATTGGTAATGCGCGCTTAATTACGCCTGTTTTAGTGCGCTTTTGGATAATCTTCAGTGAAAGTGCGTTGCCCTGTGTAGATAGTACCTCTATCTTCAGTGAAAGTGCGTTGCAGTGTAACGAACTTTTGCTTCTCCCATCAATAATGGGCGAACTATCTTTCATCACGTGATTTACTTTTGACCAATCGCAGAGCAAGATTCTTAGTATGTGGAATATAATAACCTATATCTTGTCCAAAGATACAGTAGCATGTGTAACGCGTAGTCAATGAAATGTACCAGACTATATCAAAAATTAAGACTGGCGTTTGGTCTTTTTACCGGGCTGCTGAACAGTATAAAACAGCTTATGTATAAATATGTTATCCCAGAATGATATGATCTAAATATTTTGTTTGTTTAACAGACAAAACAATGAATATTAATAGTTCTTCATGACTTTTTTTCCCTTTTCTTTCAATACAAAAAATACTAAACAAACTGAATTTATGAGGCAGCAGTAGAAGAACAATCAATTTCCAAATTAAACTTCTGCTGATTGTCGGTTTTCTGCGAACCTTTGGAGAGTAGTCGGCGACTGATCGTTTATCATTCGTCGATAAGCTGTCGACCTTTCTCAACCAAATATCACACGATAATAGTCGACAAGCACTCGGATCGCGGATCAGCCGACAATCACTCCGAGAAGTGTCGTCTACCTTTGAAAAAACCAAGAAAAATCTGTCCTCGACCAGTTTGCTCGGCAAAAGGTTTTCGATGTAGCAGAGTAAACCTCCAGCCGACCAGAATGCTCCAGAGACCAATCTGACAACCTTTTAAAGACTGATGTTATTCCCAATCATTATTCAGCACATATTTCATGTTAAACATGTGCCCGTTCCGTACTCACACTACCACGAAGGTTGATATCAACGAATGTCAAACATTTATTACACAAGAGTAAATTACACAAATTAAGGATACAGTTATCTTTGTAAAGTGGCATTCTTACCTCTGGAATCGGTAATGGCTTTGTCCAAAGCCATCCACGAATGCTGAAAATTTGTCAGTTTCAAACGGTAAAAAGAGAAATAGTTTTTCACCAGTTTAGGCATCACCTCCTCAATACCATCTGTTATTGCTCCACAGTAACCATGCTCGTTAAACTGAATCCAGGAGCATACTTTCCATCCAAAGAAGCTCATGAGCTCCTCGAAGCACTTTGCATACTGCTCTACCAAAAGCGATGTTCTTGTAAGAGTACTGTACCGTTTCTTGTCCCCTAGATTAAAACCAGGTGCTCCACCAGTAATCAAAGGAAGGTTCCAAGCGGCTGCCAAGTCGGCCAAGCCCAAAATGGACTTAATACAACCTGGTTCAATAAACGCAGCCACCTTGCGGGTATGGTAAGCCTTAGCAGCAATGGCTGGACTGACAACAGGATATTTGGCGTAGCAAGAGAAGCAATACCGGGTGTACTTAATCGTTATGTTATGAATCCTTCCATTATGGAAAAGTTCCTCTATTTTGAGTTTAGCAAGGTCAATTGAAGGTATGATTGAATTTTCCTGATAGTCACTCAATAACCCTTCCAGAACGATTTCTATTCCAATAACAAGCGGAAGACAACAAACTCCAAATTAGAACCGATCTCATCATTGTCCTTTATTTTGAATCTGTCAGATGAAATTTTTTTAATGGCTTGAGCGCTCTTCATACTTCACGGCTTCAAGATACCAGCATTTAGAGCTTATGGCCACTAATCCTTGTAAAATCATCACTTAATGAAAACGAACGCATTCGGAAGATGCAATTACGTGAGTTAAGCATATTGGACTAATGTATGACGTGAATGTATTCATGGGCGCAGATGGGGGTATTACATCAGACAGATACGTCAGAATCTCTATAAAATACTGTAGTATTCCCAAGGGGAAAAGCAGGTTTTCGAGACGTGGAATTTTGTAAAATGTTGTTAGGTATCATTTTGTTCAGGACACCTCCCTGCACAACTTCTAGGTAGACTACCTTGAAAATAATGTTATGCTGCTGGGAAAAAAATGACCGCAATGTATAACTAATATTGGACGATTTTAGATTACTTTTTTCAACAGAACCTCATTTTACCATGCGTGACCCGTCTGATTTACCCCACATGCATACACGCATATAGTCAAACGAACACACGAAACCTTTGTACATCCCCATTCTCCATTACACTCACATCCACCCCGGCCCCTCCCTCTTCCCAAATGTAGCAAATTCTAAAAGATTTTTTTATAATATCGAAATAGAATTTTAATGATAAGTCTTCAATCATTTATTCCCTTTTCATTACTTTTTCTGTAAAAAGTATTAGGGATAATATACTTAAATATTAACATGTAATATTTTGTTTTACTTATTACTCCAATTCTGTAAAAGTCAACCTTACAGTGGAAGTTCCTTAATTATTCTCTTCTAAGATTTTTAGTCGTTAGTTTTTACCTGATCATCACGAAAGTGTAAAAGTGTATAATGCTATTACTCTAATGAATATACTTCTGCAATCTCCCACACTCGTTGCATTTCCCCTCCATTTGCGCAATATCAGAAACACAAGATAGTGAAGAGAGATTTACTCTTGGGATTTGTTTTCATTGCACTTGGTCTCAATGTACGTGCTGTGTACAGGCACGATAATACTTTACATCCTGTTTTCTTTCGTAAGATATTCCCTACGTCATAAAAAAGCATATACCGCAAGTTGTCCTCTTTTCTTTAGATATCTTATCATAAAGGATAATTCCGTTATTGACAAGATATGAATACAGTGTATCTTCTTATATCTTTTAATCCTCTTATATCAAAGTACTTTCTTCCTTATATATTTTAGAATAAACAAGTTACACCGCTGATATTCAGCTTCTCCCTTGATAATTCAAATTGATGCATGCAAGGTCATTTCCATAACTCGTGTTCAATAAGGACTATGCGAATAAAAACGTTATTTGAAAATGTGTGGGCGAGACGATATTTTGCCTGTTTTGCGCGTGTGCGTGTGCGTGTGTGCGTGTGTGTGTGTGTGTGTGTGTGTAAATGAGCGGATATGTGAGTCACTGACTGACTGCGTCAATCTACTGCACTGCGCGCGTACATATTGTTTAACTGGGCTGCGACCCCCCCCCCCCCCCCACGAAACATTTTCGATCAGTCCTCACTCTTGATATAGACTTGTGAGGAGCTCGTTTGCCTCTAAATAATTTGATATGACCCCCCCCCCCCACATCTCTCTCTCTCTCTCTCTCTCTCTCTCGTTACATATATATATGTATTTAAAACTCCCTCCTCCCATCCTCCTTCCATTCTTTCCTCCCTCCTCATTAGCGATCCAACAGCTATCGCATAATTACTTCTACATAATTACAAAACAAAATAATTGATGTGTTTATTTTTCTTCTTGCATTTTCCGTTTTGTATTAATTCACCTTGATGATTAATGCGTCGAGTAAACGTTGGCTTTCTTTTTTTTCTTCCCTGAAATGACACTTGAGTAATTTATGAGTTACATCTTTGATAATTTATTAGGATTAGGATTAGGAAAAGGACCATTAAAAAGAGAATCTGGGTCGTGTCCCGACAAGAGGTAAACCTGAACTAAAATATAACACAAACAGGCCTAACATATATACTCAGCCGAAAAAAAGAAAGTACACACTCTTTATTGTTTAACAGTGACATATACATGTAGAACTTATAGAACAGTTTCATATCAAGCTCTCGAGCTTTCGTGGGTTATCCTGTTCAAGCTGACTTCATGTTGATATGTTATTCTTGTACATGTATATTGATGTATGTTGGAAGCTTGGCGAATAAAAATCAATCAATCAACTTCAATAATATATATATAAAATCAAAGAAAAATTGTTACTCTACCAATATCAATTTAGATCAAGTTTTGAACTTTCACGCTTGGATGGGCACTTTTATTTCAGAAGGTCTGATTAAGAAAATTGCAAAATTAGTGCAAGTAGCCATAGAAATGTTAAGGAACATGCGGAGGAATAAGCTCTGAGTTTCAACAGAAGTCTCAGGACTGCATGATTTGGGCAACATTGTTCCAGATGTCTCTCCATTCGTATTTCTCATGATTGGGTTTTTTCTTTCATTGTTTGTAATTTGACTCTAAAGGATGGAAATTCATGTTCATCAACATTTGAATGGCCAGATGCCCTATTTTTGCAATTGTCTTTCAGTGACTCAAAGGCATATAATCTTAAAAAGGATACATTTATGTTTATGTTGATATAATATAAGTTGATAACTAATATTTATCTGAAAATTTTAATTTTGAATAGTGTCCTCCTTTCCTTTTCTTTTTCTTTTTCTTTTCTTGCTGGGTGTATCGTATCTTTCATACATGTATATCAAAATAAACATATATCAATCCTCGTTAAGACGATCATTGTGTGGGCATAGCCATTTAACATTGAATGAATCACTGAAATACAAATTTGTTTTTGTTTTTCTCTCTGAATTTTTTCAAGTTTGTATATCAATTGTTTATCTTTAAGGTCGAACTTTAATTTTTGTACCCAGATTATTCTGGACATTTTATTAGAATGTTCTCCCTTTTTAATTTTAGGATTTATTTTGAGAAACTGCCTTGCAGACGCGGCTTCCCTTGCGGGCACATTTCATTACTTTTTGATATATTGAAGCGATTCTCTGGGAATATGGCAAATGGAAAATTTCCACACGCAGATTTTGTATTCATGCCAGATTTGTGGAACAAGTTAAAAACAGCAATTTAGCATGCTAACATGGTGGAGATGAAACGCTGAGTAAACTCATTGTCATTGAGCGGGCTCGCAGCTCTTGTTAATAAGTGATCAATAGCTCCATCTCTTGCTGAAAAACGTTGGGATTGTGGACATAGCTGGTTGACGAGATCAATGGAGGCTCGATAAAACCAGTAGCCCGTGAAACATTATCAACAGCATTATGGACAAGGTTGTTTTCCTGATACGTTTTGGCCGCGTGCCATCAATGTATTCAAGCGATATTTTATAAAAATTGATGTCCAACGGTACAAGGGCATGGAACAAAAAGCTTCAAAGAAAAACGCGAAATAAAATTTTATGATAGGAACAAGCCAGTGCTGTCGGTCATTAACTGTGTTATGTTGCTTTTCCAACCGTTATAATTAGAATCGATTTTCCAGCCAATCGATATTGTTGATAGGTCCACCGACTTGTTACCATTTTATAGCCCAAATCATTGCCGAGAGTAAGCCCGAGTATGCAGCATTTGTTGGATTCTACAACTTTGTATCATTCTCTCAACAAAATAGCCTTTAGATAATCATGGTTGGGTACAAATCGTCCATCTTTTACACTCTCAGCACGATCGCAACGTGTTTCGAAAACTCAACCTACGAGGCAATTTCAATTGCCCTGTCCATCACCTATTAAAATGTGGGAATATAACATGACGTAATTAGAACATAATTTGTTATGGAGTATACAATGGGGTATTGAGATACTTTCTCGAAAGTCTCTACGATCATGTATTTTTGCTGCGTCCTGGGTCGAGGTGTGTGTCTGTGCATATGTGGGCATACTTTTGTGTCTCGATCCTCTACCGGTCTGTCTGTTTCTTTCTAATTCGTTTTCTCTTCTTATGTATCCCTCTCTCTCTGCTGCCTTAATCTCGGCTTCTTGATTTGTTTTCCTCTCCATCTCTTTCTCTCGTTATCTTTCTCTATCTCGCTCATGCCTGGGCCTTTACATATACATAACTTGGCTATTCACCTTTCCACTCTTCATAACCCATTCATCTGATAGAATTGGGGTTTTTTTTAAACACGCGATATATTAGAACAGAAAGTGTTAACTATCAAAGGAGCCACATGAAATCCTATGTCATAAGAAAATCATAACTGGTGCCAAAAAAACGCGCGTAAGTAACTTGACCTACGATTTGACCTCGCTATTGGATATCCGATCGATACATACTAGTCACACTGAACAATACTCGAGTGACATTAAAGAAAGGACTCAATGAATCTTTTGTTTTCATTCAAGGACTAGTACTTTGTATGTTTGTATGTAGATGGTTTCATCACTACTGTTCTTAGTACACTGTCCAAATAACAATAAAATCAATTCTATGGTCCGCTTCTATTGAAGGTTTATCATTAGGTAAACAAAGCATAGTGCCCTACACAGCATGTGTATAATTTGTGAAGACGCGCCATCAAGGAGTTTGGGATGTTAATCAGAGAGAGAGAGCGAAATTAGTAAAGGTTAGCGAATTGTGATTAATAGACCTACAGTAACAGATATA